>WWET01001849.1:160938-172712 GCA_011038615.1 Limnodynastes dumerilii | reverse complement strand
GAAACTGTAGACCATCCATAACCATATTAAAAAGGTCTAACAAAAGTGGATTACATTTTTCATGGAAGGTTATATAAAACTCATTGATAAAACCGTCAGGACCCGGTGATTTGGCCTTGGGGAGATTTCAAATAATGTATTCTATTTCCTGGAGAGTCCAGGGGACACAGAGATCTCACGTGGATGAATCATCTAAACATGGTAGAGTGACAGAGTCTAAAAATTTGGCTGGAGTAGGTTGAAAGGTATGAGAGTCACTATTTAGATTGTAAAGATCAGCATAATATGTCGCAAATTTGTTGGCAATAATATAGTTCGTGCTCCCCCAGGCGAGTCCAGGTACTTAATATGATGTTGTGCCTGCCTAGCTCTTAATTTTCTAGCTAAAAGTTTTCCAGCCCTGTTGCTAGCCAGATAGTAGGATTGGCGAAGTCTAGATAGAGAAACTTTAGTATGAATCATCAATCATTTTTGTAATTGACTTCTAAGAGCTGCCAGTTCTTTACGCAGGGCTTTAGAAGGATTTGTTTGGTTTTGATGTTCTAATAAAGTAATTTTATATTCTAAACTGGTCTCGACTAAGAGATATTGTTTCTTTAGCTTTGCTCCAGTTTGTATAGCCACTACCCGCATTACTGCTTTTAAAGCACACCAATGTGTTGATATAGAAGTGTCTGAGGTAGTGTTTGTTTGCAGATATAGGTCCAAAGCATCCAACAGCACCTTTTTGGCTTCTATAGAAGTAAGTAAGTGATCTGAGAGGTGCCAAGGCCTCGGGGAGATTTTAGAGTGATGTATGTCCCACCGCCAGAGTAAGAGAGCATGGTCAGACCACGTAATCGGGAGAATTTGGATACGATGAGAATATTGGAGAGCCCATTTATCTGATAAAATTAAATCTATAGGAGAATATGTATTATGAACATTCGAAAAATAGGTAAAATCTCTACCTTTGCGTTCTTGAACTCTCCAAACATCGTATAAGTCAAATTCAGTTAACAATTTCCTAAAAGCAGCAGAAGGACCAGTAGAGCCTGGAGAGGTAAGAGAAGAAATGATACGAGATTAATCTAATTTAGGGTCTAAAACCAAATTAAAGTCTCCTTAAAGAATGAGATTGCCCATTTTGTGTTTTTGCAATAATTCACAAAGATGATGAAGAAAAGGGAGTTGACCTGAATTAGGGGCATAGGGCCTGATCCAGAGCTACGAAATTGGCCGAGCGTACGACGTTTTTTTGCGTATTTTTGTACGAAAATTCGCACCGCGCATGCCCAGTATGACAGCTTCCGGTCGGCTGGACGACATGAGCGTATAGCGGTCGTATGGTGTGCGAATTTTTCGCTCGAGGGGCGTGCGTTCAGTACGACGGTCGGCTGGGCGCTCGTTTTACAACAGGGAGGCGGGGATAGCCATTTAAATTGTACAGTATGGGCGTGCTAAGCCCGTACGCTCAGCGTATTCTGTGCGAAAATTCGTACGGCCGATGGTAGTACCCAGTGTAGGGTATAGCCGCCGTAAGCAGGTACTTTACTATGGGAGTGTTAGGGGCGTGCATGTTTATTCGCACAATCGAACGTATGCATTCGCCCGCCGTGCGAAATTTCGTAGCTCTGGATCAGGCCCATAGAAAGTTAGACGAGATAGAGGGTTAGAGATAGACGAGAGTTACCCACTTCTCTTCTAAGAGTTCAGATAGGATTAGGTAGCAACTGTTCTTATCTTCAATTTTAGTTTTTAGAGTAAATTTAAGCCCAGACCTAAGGAGGATAACTACTCCGTTTTTTTTTTTTTTTCCTTCCCCTTTTTTTTTTTTTTTTTTTTTACAAGGTGCATTGGCCAAATAACAGGTAGGATAGAGGTAATTTTGGAAAGAAGGAGGGTTCTTGGATGTAAAATGTGATTCTTGCACTGCTATGATGTCCGCTTTATATTTATAGAAAGAAGAGAGAACTAACCTACATTTATGCGGGGAGTTTAAGCCCCGAACATTTACGAGAGAAGTTTAACCATTGTGAAACAGTTTTCATAATACGCTAGTAAACCATAAGTCGTATATGCAGTAAGGTAAATAATGTATAGTTAGAAACCATAGTGTAAGGTATATCCCATTGCAAACCACAACTAGTTAAAGGGAAAAAAAGGGAGAAAAAAAACAGGGAAGAAATAACTGATATGGCCCAGAAATTCAGGCCAAAGTATTTACCACGGGGGAAATAATGCGGTAAAGGCAATAGTGGAGCGTGCTGTGACCATCTCCTCTCATGCCCACGGAGCAACCTATAACAAGATATTTGTTGTGTATACGCAGAAACACAACAAATATCTTGTTATAGGTTGATTTTTATTTAAAGTTTTTTTTGTGTCAGCAACATGCATACATACATTCACATGTACATAAGGAAAGCCACAAAATTAGTACATTACATTTGACGTGCAGAGATGCAGGTAAGGCACCAGCTAACAGATTCACATATATATCAGATATAGAAGAGAAGAATTTTAGCAGTAATAAGCAATCATGCAAATATAAATACAACAGAAATAGACTTTTATACAATTATACAGAAGTCAGAAGTGTCAGCAAGTATAGTGCTCCCATAATAGTCTGAGTAAATCCAGTTGTCCCATACTTAATTAAATTTCTGTGTGCATGACAGTCGGGGAGCATAGCTTGAGGCAAGATGGAGTAGACGCATTTGTTTGTAGCTCCCGACAGCTATCCTCTAACTATCCTGTTGCATGCCCTGTTCGTGGTTTTCTTCCTGTCCTGACATCCTGTGAGGACACGCATTTACCAAGCTCTGCAGCGGTGCCGGTCCGGACTTGTCCTGTGCAGCGGTGCCGACGGTGTCTGTGTCCCGTGGCGGGAGGTGCTGAGCTCTGCGGCTGGGATCCTGTAGGCAGTGTTGGGAGCGGTGCGGCTGAGTGCCTCTGAACCTGTGGCAGCGGTGGATGGTGAGTGGTTGTGACCTGGGGGCTCCCTCTCTAGCAGACATCTATCCTCCTCTTACTTGGGCCCCATCAAGTTTGGTCCCCATGCTGCCATAACGCAGTTTTGGCAAGAAAATACGGCTGGAGCAGGCGCCATTTTCTTTCTTTCTCTACAAGCTGGAATCAGTGTGCATCTCTCAGCAGTGTGGGTGCATGTAATTTGCCCTGTACAGTTGCTGTTCTCCCTACATAAAGACTTCCATTGCTTTTATTCCAGTTGAACTAAACTGGGTTATCTATATTGAGAATTAACATCACTCCTACCATTGCAGTGTGTTTTTCAGTATAAAGGTCCTGCTGATTTCATCTCTCTGTTGGTGTGGACTGCACTCACAAAGCTGCTCTGATCTGGGTAACCTTTATTGAGAATTAAAGTCACTTCTGCTAGCAAAGTGTGCATTTCAGTATAAAGTTCCTGCTGCTTTCAACTCCTTAACTATGTGGAATGTACTTATAGGGCTACATTGAACTGGGTTTCCTTTATTGAGAATTACAGTTCCTTCTACTAGTGCAACGTGCAGTTCAATATAAAGGACCTGCTGCTTTCAATTGTGACTGTGTGGAACATAATCACTGTTCTGCACTGCACTGAGTAAACTACATTGAGAATTACAGTTGCCCACCTATTATAAGAGGTACTTTGATACAATGGCCCTGCTACTTTAAATTCTTGGACTGTGGAAAATGTTCTAGGGGCTCCATTACAGTGGGTAATCTATATTGAGAATTGAAGTTGTAGAACTGTCTGAGTTCAGAAGAACAACATAAGACTGGAGAACAGTGAAACAGGTCTTTACTTCAGCATTACCGGTACATACAGAGAACTGCCTGAAATGGCTGCCAGGTATTTCCTGTCATCAATCACTTCCTGAATAGCAAGTGGATGGCAGTGATGTCACTTCTGCCAACCACACATACATACAGCATACATCTACAGAAGTTACCTCCACTTTTGCAGTGTGTGTTTCAATATAAAGGACCTGCTGCTTTAAACTCTTTGTCTGCGTGAAATATAGTTTCATACTGTGACTTCCTTGGCCTGTTCATACCTCCCTGCTTCCTGCTGGATACAAGGCAATAACATAGCTCTCCGCAAACCTGCATATTTCGTCCTGAGGTACGCTGTGTTAGGGGGTCACACCTCACATTCATAACGCCTAGTCTACCCATCTCTCACCTGCTTGATTACAATATTAAAAGTGCCTACACTGTACTACTGTATCATGCTGCTCCCTTGCCATCATGAGGAAATCTAATCAATCAGCAGCTGCCAAGTTGGAAAGATTTGCCCGTGGCTCTACTGCAGGCGGTTGGGTCGCCGCCGCAGCCTGAGCAGTCTCCGGATTCTCTTCCACCCAATCCTTCCTTGGCACAGGTGCTTCAAGCGATTAACGATTCAGAATTGAGAGTGACTGGGAAGATTGGAGAGGTGCAGGTGGACCTCTCTATCATCCAACATGAGCTTCAAAAAGTAAGGGAGCGCCTTGGCGAGGCTGAGCATCGCATCTCAGCACTCGAGGATCTTACAATCCGGTGAGAGGTCAGCTGGATCAACTTACGTCCCAAGTATCTAATTGGAAAGCAAAAATTTCTGAGCTTGAGGGCCGACTGCGGCGCAACAATGTACGTTTTATGGGGTTCCCTGAAAAGGTGGAGGGGCAAGACCCTGTTGGCTTCCTGGAAGAACTACTAATTAACGAATTTGGCATAGAAGCCTTCTCCTCCCAGTTTGCGATCGAGAGAGCCCATCGTGTTCCTCCGCAGCCACCTCGTCCTGGGGCGCATCCGCACACTTTGATCGCCAAGCTCCTCCACTTCAAGGACCGGGATAACATCTTACAGTTGTTGCGTCTACAAGGTTCCCTGAAGGTGGATAATTCTACCATATCTGCATACCCTGACTTTGCTGCTGATGTCCAGAAAGACAGGGCCCCATTTCTTCTGGTAAAATGATGGTTACGGGATGTTCAGATCCCCTATGCAATGCTGTTCCCCTCCCGTCTGAAGATCACTGCAGATGGTTCCTTGCACTTCTTTGGGACTCCTCAAGACTGGCTAGATAGAAGAGGGAGGAGATGCAGTCCTCCATCGTAATGTTTAATGTCTATTGTCTGCATTACTGTCTTTGTTTTGTTAAATGCTATGACATGGTAACCTCTTTTCTGGTCATGGAAGCCGATTATGGCCAGGTTTACCTTTGTGCTGAAGTTATTTAATTTTCTGATGTTTAAGTGTTCCTCATGAACAGTTGGTCTGGTAATGTTTGGGAGCTGACATCTTATGTCAGGCTTTGGTATCTAGCTCGCAGGATTGGTTAGTGTTTTGTTTTTGAGGTAGAAGGTGGGTATGTTTGGGATCAGGTGTTACTTCAGTTTGTGTGGTAATACAGGGTGGGATGGGACTGAATTGGGGAAACGCTATTTTTTTATTTTGGGGTAGCCTTAAAGTACCTGTCTGTGTCTAGGGGAAGATTAATAATATAGTAGCTATCCCAATGGGTGAGCTTATATAGAGAGGCGCCACTGGGGCGGGACATAAAACTAGCAGAAACTGTAGAATATTACAATTATAAGGTAGAATTAAGTTAGATTTAAATTTAATATTAATAGTAATAGGAGAGAGAGAGGGAAAAAGACACTAAAGAAGGGGATTAAATACCCCTATTATCGTGTCTTATTATTTCAAAGTGGGTGGCAGCTCAATAGCTAGTAGACTACCGTGTGTCTACTTTAGAAATAAGAATAAAGGAAATTAAACTAACCACAAAACCACAATTTGTAGTAAGAAAATATATAAGCGCCTAAAAAGGACCTAGAAAATATAGTATTATACGGTAAATCAATCAATTTAATAAATATGTAAAAATCAAGGAAACAACATATAATTGGTTAAAAAACAAATTACAATAAATAATAAACAATATATTGCTACTGGTATAATCCCAAGAGTCAGACCGACAGAGCAAGGTGGCCACCTGATATGGTAAAATAGAATAGTGACTAAAATAACGATCAATAGCAGGCCTATATTAGATTATGAACTAAACTGGAGGGGAACGGCACGTTACCCTCTCCACTAGGTAGTTCCAAATAGGGCTGGTATTCTTGTGTTCCGTTATCAAGTTAAAAATATCAGGGGTAATCTCATCTCTGGGTAAGCAGGCTCCATCTGTATTGTTTTTTGTACAACACACCTGTACTTATCACCACTCTGATTTCCCTTACTTATCACCACTCTGATTTTCCTACACCACGCTTTTTATATCAGGGAACTGCTATAGAGTATGGCTAACATAAAGGCTTGCTCCTGGAACATCGGGGGTATTAACTCACCCATTAAGAGAATAAAAATTTACACCTATTTAAATAAAATGCGAGCAGACGTAGCGTTATTACAGGAAACCCACTTAACGGACTCAGAAGTGGCTAAGCTGAATTCTCATAAATATAAAGTCCTAGGTCACTCATCCTTTACTTCCAAGGCAAGGGGAGTGGTGACCTTGAACAAGAAGGTGATCCCAACTGGTATCCATTCTGTTCTATCCGATCCTTCAGGAAGATTCATAATAACTGATGTATGCTTATATTCTACCAGATATGCGATATGTAACATCTATGCCCCAAACTCCAGCAGCAAATCCTTCTTCCAATCACTATTGTCCAAATTATACTTACATTCCGATACTAATATTATTTTAGGGGGGGATTTTAACCAGGTTGCCCTACCTAACCTAGACAAGCAAAATCCTAGATCAGACAAGACTTCCATGCCCAAGGTAGGTATAAAGTATATCACTCAAAAGCTGCATCTCGCGGACCCACCCACCCCCTGGATTGGGAATTCACTTGCTTATCTGCGGCACACGGATTCCTTTCCAGGATTGACTATTTGTTGGTAACTGACAAATTATTACCCAAAATACCTAGAGCAGAAATCGAACCTATAGCATTATCAGACCATGCCCTGATATGGTTTGAAATAGCACGGACTCAGGTCAATGGCAATAGGTACCCATGGAGATTCCCGTCCTTTTTAGCCAACTCGCGACCATAAGACGCACCTGACCATAAGACGCACCTAGTTTTTAGGAGGAAGAAAACAGGAAAAAAATATTTTGAACCAAATAGTGTCCAGCACTCAGCATCATCCATCATGTCCTGCACCCAGCATCACCCATCTGTCTAGCCCCCAGCATTACCCATCATGTCCTGCACCCAGCATCATCCATCATGTCCTGCACCCAGCATCACCCATCTGTCCAGCACCCAGCATCACCCATCAGTCCAGCACCCCCCATCTGCCCAGCACCCATCTGCCCAGCACCCCTCATCTGTCCAGCATCCCCCATCTGTCCAGCACCCCCCATCCGTCCAGCACCCATCTGTCCAGCACCCATCTGTCCAGCACCCATCTGCCCAGCACCCATCTGTCCAGCACCCATCTGTCCAGCAACACCCATCTGTCCAGCACCACCCATCTGCCGTTCTGCCGCCTGCTGCTTCTCCTCCGCGGTCTTCCCTGACGCTGTGACCTCAGGTCACTCCAGCGTCAGGGGGAGGAGCTGCTGCACTGCTCTGCCTGTCACACAGTACAGGCAGCGCAGAGAGAACAGTAATGGACGCCGCTATGAAGCGGTGTGCATTACCATTGTTTCTGCTCTGCCTGCCCTGTGTGACAGGCAGAGCAGAAATAACGGTAATGGACGCTGCTATGAAGCAGTGTAAGGCACTCTCATCAGAGTGATGAGAGCACCTTACATTGCTGTCACAGCAGCGGTCATTACGCTGCTGACAGCCAGGGAACGGGGGGATGAGTTCCTGGATGCACCGCATCCGCCCGTGGAGCGGGTCCCGACGGATCTGCTCATACCCCAAGGTGAGTATTTGGACCATAAGACGCACACACTTTCCCCCCCACTTTTTTTGGGGGGAAAAGTGCGTCTTATGGTCCAAAAAATACGGTACTTTATTCTGGCACTCAGCGAAAACTGTATTACGGGGAGTAATTATTTCATATATGAGTAAACACAACAAAACCACTATGTCCACTTATGTAAAGTCCCAAGAAGAACTCACTGAACCTTTCAAACTTACAAAGCCGCCTTGACCTCACAAAACAAACTAGCATTTCTAATAAAGAAAGCCCAGTTTGATAATGTAGTCGCACGTATAGGAGATAAATACATCAATAATAAGAATTACCGCTTCTATAAACTAGGCAATAAGACAGGCAAACTTTTATCTAATCTTTTGAGGGGAGAGGGATCTTCCAGCTTTATCCCCTCTTTAAAGGGAGGGGACGGCCGGCGGGTGATGAATGGTAACCGCAAATTACACATATTAAAATCATTTTACGAAAACCTATACAGTCAGGACCCCATTGATGAATATAAAAAAGAAAGTTTCTGGAGTAAGATCTCACTACCGCGCTTCTCAGAATCAAAAGCAGCTACATTTATAGCACCTATTTCACACAAAGAAATTACGGATAGTATCGAAGCTCTAAAACCTTTAAAAGCTCCGGGGCATGACGGATATAGCGCCGAATGCTACAAAATTTTGGTAAAAGAGATCAGCGAAACATTACAAAACACTTTTAATTTGATTATGGCTGGACAATCTTTTCCCCTTAATTTTAATTTGGCGATTGTAAAAGTCCTTCCCAAACCAGGAAGAGATCCTGAACTTCCATGATCCTACAGACCCATTTCCCTATTAAACGTCGATTATAAATTGCTCACTAAAATTCTTGCAGAAAGGATAAAATTTATATTACCATCGGTTATAAATAGGGACTAAACGGGTTTCATCTGGGGACGCCACTCTGTGACAAATGTGCAAAGGGTAGTAACGGTTATACAGGAGGTGGAGTCCTCCTGGAGGTCAGACCCAACGTTATTGCTATCATTAGACGCAGAAAAGGCGTTTGACCTTGTGACATGGGATCACCTTTTTGAAACCCTAAAATGCTTTGGCACCCCGGGGGACTTCATCTCCCTCCTACAAACCCTCTATCACAATCCCTACACACAAATAGCTGGCAATGGGGTCCTCTCCACCCCATTCCTGAGTCAGAGGGGTACGCATCAGGGGTGCTCACTCTCCCCATTGCTTTTCGCCCTAGCCCTGGAACCACTTGCGGAGAGATTGCGGAACATGGATTCCTATACTGGAATAATGTTGGGAAATGTGGAAAGCAAGCTCTCGTTTGCGGACAACATGCCGTTGCTTGTATCCAATCCCTCACGGTCCCTACCAGAGATTACGTCGACCATCGCGGAATTTGGCACTTTCGCGGGATACAGGGTAAACTTTAATAAATTGGAAATCCTACCACTTTCTGGGAAAAGTTGTATACCACTTCACTCCGCACCATTCTCTCAGTTTACAAGTACTCAAACTTCTCTAAAATATTTAGGCATTACTTTGACTCCCACAATTGAAGCCCTATATAAAGCTAACTTTCTGGGTCTTATACGGGAAAATCTAAAATTTAACTAATAACTGGATGTCTCTGCCCCTTTCTCTAATGGGCCGATTAGCGGTAATTAAAAGCGTGCTTTTCCCTAAATTGGCTTACTCCATTCAGATGTTACCAATCAGACCACATAGAACAGATGTCCAGGAGTGCAGCAAATTATTCCTTACATTTTTGTGAAACAACAAAAGACATAGAATTGCCAAATCCAATTTACACCTTCAGAGAGCACAAGGAGGGTTAAATTTGCCTGATATTAACAAATTCGCCCATGCTTCCATGTTCTGCTATGTTTCTGATTGGCTTTTGGACAAACAAATTTACACTAATAAAGCACTAGAGCTAGAGGTATTCTCTCCATTCTCACCTGCGGCACTGCTACATTCCCCTAAGAAATTGATTCCAGGCCACCTACTTAAACATATCCTTTTCCGGGATACATATAAGTCCTGGGCATATGTTAACAAAAAATATAAGCAAAGTCCCAAGTCCTCAGTGTTTACCACTTTGTGGGGTAATCCTTCCTTCCCCCCTAGACAAATGGGCAGACTAGATGGGCCATGTGGCTCTTATCTGCCGTCACTTTCTATGTCTCTATGTTAGTTTAGACAACCATTTTTTCCAACAGTGGAAAGTCAAAGGAATAGCAGCAGTTTGTGATGTGTTCGACCCGGGTGGTCAATTGCTTAGCTTTCAAGATCTACAGAGGAAATTCCAAATCTCAAGCAAACAATTCTTCATGTATCTTCAGGTTCGGCACTATGTGCAATCTTTGTCTGTCATGGTTAACTTAAAAAAGGAAAAAAGCAATATAGACACCCTCATGTTTTTTCTTACGAACAACACATTTAGAATTAGATATGTTTATACGGACCTGGTACTCCCACCCTCTGAATCAATTTGGTCAGGTCTAATAGCCAGTTGGGAGAAGAATATCCCGGAAATACAAAATTTAGATGACCTGACTAAACATTACTCAACTACACTGAAACATTTGAAATTAGCTGTCCTACAAGAAGTCCACATCAAAACCCTACATAGAGTTTACATATCCCACAGTCAGAGAGTCCATATGGTGCCAGGAGCTTTGAGTTCATGTCCCAAGTGTAAGGCAACACGGGCGGATTTTTTCCACTTTATGTGGGAATGTGGGAAGATCCAAACCTTTTGGAACAAAGTTATGAATTACATTAACAACATAGTAGGTCTCCGTCTTCAGAAACACCCCCTCCCCATGCTTTGTGCTCATTTCGATATCTGGTTACGATCTGCCCAAATCCAGAAAGCTATACCTTTATTAACGGTTATGGTGACAGTGGCGAAAAAAGCCATCTTGAAAAACTGGACAACCCTCTCTTCCCCCCCAGCTAAATTTGGTTACATCGTTATTAATGGACACAATGTATAATGACAGAAGGGACGCTTTGCCAGATCTTGAAACCGGAGTATACAAATTGGGGTGTATATATAGATTCCTTGAGCGAACAACAGCAAATTAATATTCTTTCATTGTTCTCGTCCACTGAGTGGTACCTATATAGGAATATTTCAGACAATTAATGCATATTAATATAGGGGTTGAAAACGCACGATGGGGCACGGAGGATGACATCAGAAGATTAAGGTTGGTGGTCATCAATTGATAAGATCCATCTCAACGTTCAAACACAGCTAGTAATTGTTGGATAAAATGGGAGGAAAATAATTTGATTCCGCCTATAAATTGATCTGGAGGGATGCGAGGGGGACGACCGAGACTTGAGGCTCAGTTATAATTAGTTAGATTGTAGATGTAGATTGTTTTGTACTGAAGCAAAGGACAAACTAAGTGAAAACCCCACTAGCATAATGTTATAAAACAAAAAGTCCTGTTCATGCTTAAGAGTAGTTCTTAGATTAAGGGAAAAAAAAAATTGTGGGAGTTGGGAATGCCATAGAACAGGGGTCCTCAAACTACGGCCCGCGGGCCACATGCGGCCCGCTGAGGACATTTATATGGCCCGCCGGGTGTTTTGCAAGGGGGTGGAGACTTCTCTTAGAAGCCTGTACCCCCCCGCGCTGCAGAGCTGGTTGTGGCCGGGGATGCCGCTGCGCTCACTGCAACTCATCTCCGGCCACCTTCCCTGTAGTCCCGCCGCTGCTCTTCTGTGCGGCGGGACGCAGGCTCTATGACGTTGCATGACCTGGGGAAGACGGCCGGGCCTACAGGGAAGACGGCCGGGGATGCGCTGCAGTGAGCGCAGCGGCAGGACAGCAGGTAAGTAAGTGGAGGCCTTAATGGGGGATGCTGGGGGACACTGGAC
>WWET01001849.1:139486-151100 GCA_011038615.1 Limnodynastes dumerilii | reverse complement strand
TAGGTGGAGAAATTATGAGATTTTCTTCTTCCCAGAAACTCAGCTTCTAACAAGGTGTTTGTATATGTTTCAGTATTATGTATCCAGTCTCTAACATGTCTTAACCTGCTAAATTATAGTCAATTATATTTGGAAAATGTATTCCTCCATTCAATTTTGTCTGAATGAGCTTTCTCATACTGATACATGGCATTTTACCCCATATGAACTTTCTAAACATGAAAATTAGTTTTTGGATATCACTCCTTGTAATAACAATAGGAAGGGTTTGTAATGTGTACAGTAATTTAGGAAACATCATCATTTTAAGTAAGTTTGCCCTTCCTAAATATGAGAGTGAGATGTTCCCACACCATGGTCTCATTTGTTATTTCTCCAATTGTTTTATCCATATTGACTTTGTAAATAAGGGATGGATTTTTGGGTATCAATACTCCCAAATAGGACAGCCCTGTCTGGTTCCCTGAAACATCGTAACCGAGTTGCTATGTTTCCATTTATTATTAGTCTGGTAATTGGTGATAGATACAAATATCTAATTCATCGAACAAAGTCAGATTCAAAAGCTCGACTATTTAAGACTTCAAAAACATGTGGCCATAAGATTGTGTCGAAGGCCTTGTGAGTGTCAAGGCTTAACAACATCTGTTTGGTATTTGACTGCTGATGAGAATAATATACATTATATATATATATAACAGCCGCTATTGCAGTTCTAATTCCCTTTACCAGGTGTCTATCTCGCACAAATCCCAATTGATGTGTTGTCACTAATGGGGTCAAATAGTGTGCAAGCGATTGGTCATGATTTTAGTTAATATTTTGAGGTCTGTATTTAGAAGTGTTACAGGTCTAGATTATTCAATATTTTGTCTTTTTTTGCATTTTGGGATTAAAACAGTATACGCTTCCATGAATTCTGGAAAGGGAGGGTTATCTCTTATCTAATATTTCTTTTTTGCCCATTTTCAGTCGTGGAAGATTTACTTCTCTCAATAAAGAATCTTGAAGAGAAGGGTCCAGAGACATACCCCTGTATAGTCTTGCAAAAAAGTCTTGAAATTGGGCAATAATATGTGTGGTAGATGTAAGGACCTCTGATGCTTTAGGATTTTTAACAGATGTAATATAAGTTTTGTTTTTAGGTGGTTTTGCCATTGTAGCTAGAAAACGACCAGCCTTATTGCTCCACCAGTAATATTTTTGGTGAGTGTAATCCATGGCCTGTTTTGCTTGCATACTTAAAAGATCTTCTAACATTTTTTGTGGTTTTATATTCCCCCAGAGCCTCCTCTGAATTTGTTTATGCATATCATCTAAAAGCAGTCTTCACAGAGTTTACTAAAGCTAATCTTGTGGCCTCTCAATCCCTTCTACGTTTAGCCATGTATCCTATAAATTGACCTCTAATCACTGGTTTCGAGGCTGACCAAAACAGGACCGCATCATCTAAATGTTCAGCATTGTCATTAAGATAATTGGACCACCAACTTTTTAGATATGACTTAAAATCGAGATTTTCAGCAATGGCCGTTGGGAATCTCCAAATTCTATCTAGTTCAATAGTCTTTGGGAAATCGAGCATCAATGTTATGGGAGCATGATCTGAGATATCTATTTCTTTAATCTGGGCATCCCGTGTTTATGTGACCAAAGTGTCTGAGATCAGCACACAATCTGTCCTAGAATACAATCTATGCACAGCAGAATAATAAGTATAAACTTGTTCATCCTGATGCAGTGTACGCCATATGTCTGTTAGACCAAGGGTGTGTTTAAGGAGCTGTATTTGTTTCCAAATGGGGGAATATGGTTCCCGTGCCGGGGGGGGGGGGGAAATATCCAAAACCGAGTCATCTACTATAGTAAAATCTCCTGCTATAATTAAATACCCATTATTTTGTTGTGTTAAGATTTGAGTCAAGCGTGAGAAGAACTCCTGCCTCGCTTCATTGGGTGCATAAACATTTCCCAATGTATAATGTCTGCCCATAATTTTAGTATCTGCAATGATATATCTAGCTTAGGGATGTATTATAATTTCTCCTATGGTATATGTTAAAGTTTTACAGAAAAGTATAGCTACTTCTCGGGCTTTTGATTTATAGGGTGCTGAGTTTCCTATCCATGGTGCCCTCAAGGTACACTCATCTGTACTCTTCCAATGAGTCTCTTGTAAGAAAGTCAGATCAGGGCATTGTTTATGTACATGAGAGATTTTTTTTTTTTGTTTATACCGCCTACATTACAGGACAGAATCATAAGTCGCCTCAGAACTGTATTCTCTGAATGTGTTTGGAGTGTCAACGTTGCAGCCATCCTACCTTGTGGAAGAGATATTTGTTCCTGTGCTGGTATTGTGCTTCAACATGTGTCCGAATAATCTTGGGAATCTGGGAACCAAACCAGTGTCCTTGTTGTTGGGATGGTCCCCTTGGGCTCATAACCTACAAAATAAGAAACAATAACATTAATATTTGCATATGATACTTGGAAATAGATCTTTTTACTAACCAATTAGTTTTTATTGAAAAGTCAACTAGAGAAACAATATGAATTGCATGCTTACATTTTTTATCTTGTCTAGTGTAAAGTAACCAAACTGATGCATAGACTGAATCCATTGTTATAGACTGATGCATAGACTGACTCCATTGTTATAGACTGATGCATAGACTGACTACATTGTTATAGAGTTACAGCCTAAGAATAAATTCACTCAGAAGAGCCATTGTACAAAATGAAACAACGTATAATGTATTCTGTTTCTAGATATAGAAAGAACAGAACCAGAACATATATTTAGTATTAATTAAAACCCTCACAATGATGGAGGGCACGCAGTGAAGTGTGCTTTATCTTCTTTTGGACAAGTAAAATATAAGGTCCGACCATTATCCATTACTAGCAATTTTGTCGGATACAACAAAGAGAAACTTATATTTTTGTTATGCATCAGAGAGCACAAAGAGAATTCTCTTTGTTTTTTGGACACTAAATTGGAAAAATCCTGAAATATCATAACACGCTTTTCCATTATCATCAATTAGGGGATTATTCTGTAGCTGGAAAGAAGTTTTTCTTTTGTTCTATAATCTAAAAATTTTGCTATGACCGGACATGATCTGTTATATTCCTCCCTTTCCAGAACAAGCCTATGTGCTCTTTCAATATGTATGGGGCCAATCTCATGCGCAATGCCCATAGCATTAGGTAAGGTAGTTACCAAAAATTTCAAGAGTTGTGAACCTTTGACCTTTTCTGGAATCCCAACAATTCTCAAGTTATTACGTCTATAACGAATCTCAAGATCGTCTACTTTTTCAACCAATGCTTGCATAGAGACATTGGGCTGGATCCAGACTTAAGTAAGTGCTTGAACTTAGGTACTCCTGGGCTATACCATGTTGATTGCAGGGGAGTCATATTTCATTCCCACAGTCCTGCTGCAGCCATCGACCGGATCCAAGTCTTTGAATTCCCGGGGGTGCAGTCTGTACTCTGGGTGCCACACAGCTATTTTATGCGCTGTTTGTATGGCCACCCCACGCGGACCGCCAGACCGATATCAAAGGCAGACTCCGGTGTGAAATGGACGCTCCTGGCGGCTCCAAAAAGTCAGGAGTACTGCTCTCCACTTGCCGATTGCTAGAGGTGCAGTAAAAAGATCCAGAATCCAATATAAGTACGGATGGATTCGGATTTGGAGAGGGCCACCCAGAGCCAAAGTAAAATGCAGCCACTCTAGTGTACCGCCAACCAGAAGTCCCCCTCATTTCTAATTCTTAATTTATATTTGCCTCTTCTTGCAGTTCAATATGTTATTGTTCCGGACTACACTTGCAGCATAAAAAAGGTGTAAGTGCAGCTCTGGATCAGTCCCTAAATGTCATATTTGTTATTATTTTGTTTTATTAGTAGTTATTGTTACCACTATTTCTGAAATTTTAACATTTATCAAGAAGACGTGACTGTGGTCTATTAAATATTAGTTCAGAAAAAAGTTCATTTGTCTTTTGAACATGTATGCAGTGGGATTGTCAGGTGAAAATAATATGAAATTATGGACATAAGAAGACATATGTAGACATTAGGAGAAGTGATCATTGATCTATGCTTTCCAAATGGAAGATGGACTGAAATGAGAAACAGACGGTAGGTTAGATAAAAGTGGTCTGTGTGTATGTGTGTATATATTTATATTTATACATATGAATACACACTATTAAAACCATTTATTTAATTCATCAGGGATACTGCACTGGGAAGTAAGTGGAAACATGGCAACAGTTGATTCTCTCTTGTGTAAACCATTTTATGTTAACAGCATTGCACTATATCTCTTTGCATATGAGCCTTTTTCATTCTGTTATTGTTATTTTAAGCTCTTATGCAGCTATAGTAAAAGCTATCTCCATGGAGCTCTGAGCTGCACAGCTAGTATCTCATTAGTTTTGTAATTGGCCAAATTTCATCTATTTAAGCTTACAAGATAAGAATAGAACGCTCAATTTGATGACTATTACACTATTCAACAAAGTTTTATTTTTACTTCGCATCTATAAGTATTTTCCGACAAAATCCATACTTTTTTTTGTACGTTATGACTTTATAATTATCAGAATTTTATTTTATACTGAAACACAAAGACAAAAATAAATACCAGACACCTGAACAAAATTCTAGTTCAGCTTTCTGCTTATAGAGCTCTCCCACCCCCTCTATGTTGTAACGCTGTATCAAACTAGAAGGTATAACAAAGTATAATAATTATATACTTGAGGCTCTGCTAATGTATATACATATGGGGGGTGATCTAGAACTGCGCATCTGTCTGTTTTTCAGAGGGAAACACAGCCTTAATGAGCACTGTGCATACTCAGAACAAGCACAGAAAGATGGGCACACTGTTGTTCGTGTCCGAATGCACTGCGTTACTGAAAACTCGTTCCATGATTTTTAAATGAGAAAAGGAGTGTTTTGCTCATTTAAATAGCCTCAGTAGCACAGTGCCTGTGTTTCTGTAAAATTCTTAAATCATCTCAAGGGATCGTGTAATAAGCACAGGCCATTTTCAATGTGAAAATAAAACTTGTGGGCCGTATTCAGAGACTATTTTTTGCCGACTTCCGTGTGTATTTTTAAGTACGTGCGTAGTAACCTTTTATACGCAGTTAACGTAGAGGATACGCGCGGAAGTGCCTAACGGACGGACTTGTGAATCTGACATTGGAAATTCTGCACAGAACTCCAACGGAAAAATACGCATGGAGGAATTTACATAGAAATGGGCGGGGGAGGGGGCATTTAAATGAAGGGAAATGGGCGCGATTATAAAGATACGCACGGACGGAGGACACATACGCACGGAAATGGCCACGGAAAGTTAGGGCTAGTCTATGGAGGCGGAAGTCTCCGTGGGCATGGATTTAGCAAGGGGAGTGACTGGGGTTTTGGTGGGTGTAACGCTCCATCCGTGCATATATTTGCGGCCCGATCGCCGGATGGAACTCTGAATGTGTTTTTTAAACACATGCTTATGTGAGTTCTTCTTCTTAGCTTCACTAAGTAGTAGCTAATATTGTAGGTCAAATGATAATGTTAGTTTGTGTCTCTTAGT
The DNA here is from genome assembly GCA_011038615.1 of Limnodynastes dumerilii. Classification (NCBI taxonomy): domain Eukaryota; kingdom Metazoa; phylum Chordata; class Amphibia; order Anura; family Limnodynastidae; genus Limnodynastes; species Limnodynastes dumerilii. The sequence goes on along the minus strand of WWET01001849.1, from coordinate 145,480 downwards.
TACATTATATCATAAGCTGTTTTAAATCTTGCAAATGCCATTTATTGTCCCCTTGTGGATAAATGCTGTTATATTTATATTTATTGCCCTGATGAAAGTATAATAAATGTACTGAAATGTACTGAACTGTAATGATAATGATTTTTTCACATATATTAATAAAAATGAATAACATAGAACCGGATTCAGATTTAATAACTTTGTTTTGTCCGAACCCATTTCCGTGGAAATGGCCTGTGCTTCCCTTCCGCCCGCTAAAGCGAGAAGTTGGAAGCATTTAAATTGTACAGTGTGGGAGGGGGCTCCCACACTGCAGTGGATCAGTGGTCGTACGGACCGCTGATCCGTACGTCCCATTTAAGGCAGGCTTATGGCAGCTTAAGCTGCCATAAAGCCCACATGACAGAGGGGAGTGACAGGGGGCGTGCACTCCCCTCTGTCTCACGGAATTACAGACTCCTGCACGCACGGAAAGCGTGTGGGAGTCTGAATCTGGCCCATAGTGCTTACAAATCTAGTGCTGGTCAAGTATAAGGCTTTTGCCATCTAGGAAAAGTGGAACCAAAGAGGGCAGACTGAAGCATTTTTTTTTAACTACAAGGAAATTACAGAGGGGGCAAAAAGACATTATGGGCACAGGAGGAGGGGCAAATGGCAACATGGACAATTACAGAGGGGGCATAAAGACATTATGGGCACAGGAGGAGAGGGCAGATGGCAACCTGGACAATTTCAGGGGGGGGGGGCATAAAGACATTATAGGCACAGGAGGAGGGAGCAGATGGCAACCTGGACAATTACAGACAATTACATTTTTATTCCGTGGAATGGGTGGGCAGGGGCCCCTGTGCATTGCTTTGCCCTGGGTCTACAAATCTGTTACGACACCCCTGGGTGCGTATCCTTAGTAAAGGACCTACTACACATGTGTAGTAAGTCCTTTACACAATCTACGTACCACTTAGGTAGAAGTGGGAGTGGGGAGGGATTTAGATTAGCCGGGGAGGGCGGGAAGGGGGCAATGTCCGTGCTGATATTGCACGGTTAGATAAGGTAGCCACATGACACTCATAAGTGCCATAAGGTACCTAAAAATGGGGGCCTGATAGGAGCAGGACGGGTGAGTTAGGTGCAGATCTGTCCGCACCTAACTCGCTCGGATCTGTGAACATGGTCCTATATGATTAAAGCAATCTTTGCCTTTGTGCAAGCAAGAATCACCAATATTGATAATGGAATGGGGTCTTTTAAAAGCGCTAATAACACTCCCGCAAGCAGCTAAAACACCCGAGCGGGTCCACACATCCCCTATAACTAGACAAAATATACAATATTGGGTGTATAAAACAGCGCAGAGATTAACCAAATAAAATAGTAAATATTTAAAATATAATAAAAAACGAATCTTGTGGCATTATTGTAAAGACATCACTATTTCTTCAGTGACTGATAAGGGATTGACTTCTCTCATAATATTTATTTACCTCTATGCCACAAGATTAGTTTTTTATTATATTTTTAAGATTTACTATTTTATTTGGTTAATCTCTGCACTGTTTTATATACCCAATATTGTATAAATAATCACCCATATGTTTACACAAAAGATGGGACCAAATTGAGGTGAGGGATCTAAAACTGATATTGTGGACTTTATATACTGAGGGAATGTAAAGAAACTATGATTTTTTTTCTCATTTATTTACATTTTTGTGATTATGGGATTTATAGCTCAATGAAAAAAATCTTAATATTAAAATATCTTAATATTATTTACCACAATTTTGTTCATGTCCTCTTTATTTTTATGTAATGTGACATGCAGTGTTTTTTCATGATTTTAGTCTGCACATTTCTGTTATCTTCCATGTAATCTGTTTTAATGCTTTTAGTCGTAGATAAATAGTCATCCATCACTGAAAATGACCATAATAAACAGGCTGCTATGATTTGCTGAGATCTGAAGGTTGTGGTTGCTATGTGTTTTACAGTGTCAAGGCCTCTCAATTTTTATTATTTCTCTTTAATTACAACATAGCTGAGGTGCTGAAAGATCCCTGAGTGTCAATATACAGCAGAGGTGTTACAAGATAGAAGATGGGCCTAATTGTTATGTTACTATAGGCTGTTGTCAGGCACATCATGTACATTGAATCGCCATATGTCCAATGTTTCTTTAGCAGTAAAAGCAACTTAAAGAGCAGATGCTTTTCAATTTCAAACAATATCTGCTATCTGGATAAAAATTAGAAATACTTTGCATAAAAGTAAAATTGCCCTTGAAAAGAGGAGTTGACTATTTAAACTTTTCTGTGGTCTTCAACCTCTCAAAGGAATCTCCATAGATACTGTTATATGACAAGAATTCCTCTGGGCAAAAATTGTACAGAGCTGTTATACAGTATTTATAAATGCACAGCACGATAGGAAACAAATAATATAGGCTTACATTATACACACTTTACACCCACATACTCTCAGCATACCTGCCAAGACGTAAAGCATTACAAAAGTGGATCATTCTAGCATGCCGTGGGCCCGATCTTCAGAGTGGGGGGATATGGTTATAAAAATAATAACTGTCAGAATAATAACTCTATTGCCAAAAATATTTGCAATATTCTGTGATAAGAATGATTTTAAGTGTTGTTATTTATAATCTAAAAGAAGAGTTCTTGTATTTTAAAAATATATATTATTATTCCTCACTTCAATTTATTCATTGAATAACAATCCAAGAGACAACAAGTTATACACTTGTCTAATAATGTAGATCAGTTATTTTTACCTACCGCTGGGGAAAGGGAACCTGGATTAGTTCTATATTCACATATCTTTACTGATGTTGTATGCGTAAGACTGTGGTCAACTGCCATTTTCCAAGCATGTAGTCATGTGCTGTAGTCATCAAAAGCCTAAAAGTATAATTTTTACACATCAGGGATCAATTGTTCGGTTCTTCTTTTTTAAGTTCCAGTAATCAAGGTACCACAGCTAAATTCAAAGTTTGGTCTGCTTTTGCAGTCCTATAGCCCCAGTATTAGGCTACCACCTTTCTGGAGTCACTGATGACTTGGCGGTAGGGTTGAAATATTATCTCAGTTTGGTTGCAAGATATAAAGATGATCCACGCCTTCACCCTAGTGAGGCAATATGGAGCTGAATCCCTGAAGTCCTGCCTGTGTCACCACACTGCCTTTTAAAAACAAATTAAAGCCCTTGCCAGGTTAACTGCATCAATTTTGATTGGGTAAAGGAACAAGGGATAAAAAAAAATGACCAAAACAACACATTACTTGTTTTGTTAGCTAAAAATCTGGCGGGTCTATTTACCAAAGAGCTGCAATGTACAATGTCTCAGTTTTGGACACATGAGTATATCAGACAGTGTTATACAGGGCCGGCGTGACCCGCTCTGTTTTGTTAGCTAAAAATCTGGCGGGTCTATTTACCAAAGAGCTGCAATGTACAATGTCTCAGTTTTGGACACATGAGTATATCAGACAGTGTTATATTTTATAGTGAAAAGACTGTAATGAAAAAAAGGACTTGCAGAGGGGGCTCCTAAAATAAGACAACCAGCATTATTCTAGTATTGAAGGTGGGGACAAATTACACTATGCTTTTATCATGTTACTCCTACCAACACTAGGCCAAGGTGAATGCTCGATAAGCTCTAGGCCAGGGCTGGTCCCCTTAATTATTACACCTACCTGAGGCTTTTATTTGAGCATTTTGTGTGATCTGATGCAGTGTCTAAATCCAGTAGCCATTAAATCTGGTGAGTTGTATTCTTTTGAATGGAGAAAATCAAGACAATGGGCCTGATCCAGAGCAACGCTCGCAAGCGAGCGTACGACGAGCGTATGCGAATTTTCGGCAAAAAATTCGCAATGCGCATGCCCAGTATGACAGCTTCCGGTCGCCCGAGCGTCATGAGCGAATAGCGGGCGTATCGTTAGCGTATTTTTCGCTCGCTGAGAGTATTTTTTTTACGATGGTCGGCTGGGCGCCCGTTTTACTACAGGGAGGCGGGGATAGCCATTTAAATTGTACAGTATGGGCGTGCTAAGCGTATTTTCTCAGCGTATTTTCTGCGAATTTTCGTACGGGCGACGGGCGTACCCAGTGTAGGGTATAGCCGCCGTAAGCAGGGACTTTACTATGGGAGTGCTAGGGGCGTGTAGGTTGATACGCCCGAGCGTACGTTCGCATTCGCCCGTCGTGCAAATTTTCGTAGCGCTGGATCAGGCCCAATGACATATTGGCAGACTTGGAAACAGTAGATTTACATGTAATCGATTTTTTAAAGATGATAATTTGCTAAATCCTGCTAGTTCTGCCAACTGTGCTCCATAAAAATTCCTCCAACTGTGTATATAACATGCTGTTTTATGTAACATCTATGTTAAGACTGGTCCCACAATTAAGAAAATAAGAGAAAAACTGGTGAAAATTTACACCTGCACACAACGGGCCGGATTCACAGCCCCGGACGTGTTGCACATACGTCCTTAAATTATTGATAATAGCTACTACGCATGCGTAGTAACTATTTTACATAATCTACGTATCATTTCGTTACGTAGATTGCGTATATGTGGTCTTAAAGACCGCATATACACAATCTATGTAACAAAACAATACGTAGATTGCGTAGTAGTTATTATCAGTAATTTAAGGACGTATGTGCAACACGTCCGGGGCTGTGAATCCGGCCGAACAATGTTAAATTGCAGGGGAGAAAATTTCATCTGTCGAAAAAAGTATCAGAGTTGAGAGTTTTTAGCTCAAATCTAAATAACAGTTAAATGCAAAACTGATCAGTATCAGTGTTCAGTAAGCAAAGGCAAATTATTCTTGCATGGAAAAATACATTTTATTTTACTCCCTTGAAATTAAACAAGGTTTACCTAGGTGTAAATTCCTATATGTCTACCTTTAAATTTCAACTGTGTATCTGGTCCTATATAATCACTGCTAAAATATCCTGCTGTTTCTATGGTACTTCAAATACTGACCCTGCTGTGTTCCTGTAAGCTAAAGATAAGAGAGCTGACACTCTAATCCTTTCCTCTTGTGTTGAACCAGCCTTTTGCTTCTCTGTCTTTCCAGCATTTGCAATCTAAAGTAAACAGACAAGTAGATGATGCTAGAATACTAATATTCTTATTGTTTATTAATAAAGTGCCACTATTGCTTATATCAATTTTTTCTAACAAATGTTATTCAAATTTTATAAAGATTTTTTATGACATTTATAAAACATTTTAAGAAGGTACAGATAAAAGTGTGAAAACATAAACAAGGTGGAGATTACGAAGTAGTATTCAGTCAAGAAAATTTGCCAACCAATTTAATTATTTCCCCTTTAAAAGGAAGAATTAAGTGTGTTGAAGTCATTTAAAATGTTGGTTCATATCTAATTTCATACACATAAATCAAGCTAAATTACCTTATGATAATAAATGAACAAGAATGCAGCTGGTTGTATAAGTACCCCCCACTAAAGCTCAAGCTTGGTACAAACTGTCTATTTTTCACATGATTATCATTCCAATCACACGATAAACAAGGGTTTGGAACAATATCGTGAAGGTATGTACGCTGCGATGATCATGCCTAATTGTTGCAAAGTACACAACATTGTTTGATTGCATCTTTTAAACTTTCTATTTCTCTTCTTCCTGCAGTAGGATATCATTGCTGCAGGGGGTTATGGGATACTTCCACCTTCCTAGTGTAGTGTGTATGGAGAAATCAAATAGCTGATTGTGCAGCTGATTGATACTTCTAGTTGTGAGTATTATATTTTAAAGCTGTCTGCCATAAGTAAAGTTGATAGCGTGTACCCAACTTCTCTCTATTGTGAAAACCTGTTACCTCTTATTTTATTAGAAAAGAAACCCAATGATCTAAAATGGAATAAATATTACTTGTGTTGTTTTATATCTCGCAGGCTAATAGAAAGAGAGAGATAAGGGGTCCAACTCT
>WWET01001849.1:107022-135612 GCA_011038615.1 Limnodynastes dumerilii | reverse complement strand
GTCGCAAGTGCGACCGCTGCGACCCCTGTAGCTACGCCACTGATGATAGGGAATACTGGGGAGACTGGAGACACATGATGGCTAATACTGGGAAAGCTGTAGAGATATAATGGAGAATACCGGAGAGACTGGAGACACATGGTGAATGCTGGGAAAGCTGGAGAGACATGGATGTGGAACACAGGGGAGGCTGGAGAGATATGGATGGGGAATACTGGGGAGGCTGGAGAGACATCATGGGGAATACTGGGGAGGTTGGAGAGACATCATGGGGAAAACTGGGGAGGTTAGAAACACATGAATGGTGAACACTGGGGAGGCTGGAGAGACATGGATGGGGAATACTGGGGAGGCTAGAGAGACATGGATGGGGAATACCAGGGAGGCTGGAGAGACATGGATGTGGAATACTAGGAGCTGCAGAGGCATGGATGGGTAATAATAGGAGCTGGAGAGACATGGATGGGGAATACTGGGGAGGCTGGATGAGACTTTTTATTTTTCTTGCAGCCCACACAATATTAGACTTTGATAATTTGGCTTAGTTGGGGTTTTGAGTTTGACATGCCTGTGGTACAGAATACTCTGCTCCCAAGATTCCAACTTTAACACTCATTTGTTAATGAGTGTGGTGTTAGGGCATTTAATTATTAGGAAGATAGATAGGGCCATCTGTTACAGGGACCATGCATGCCGAACAGTGAGCTATCTCCCTGGTGCTCGAATTAGACATATCGCGGATCATGTGGACAGATTGTTGGGAGGGGCTGAGAATGACCCAGTGGTGTTGGTGCATGTTGGTACCAATGACCGGGTTAGAGGAAGATGGGGTGTCCTTAAGATTGATTTCAGGGATACTACCTGTGCTATGCGCTAGTCCAGGTAGGCAGAGGGAGATTAGGGAGGTTAATGCGTGGCTAAGAGATTGGTATAAGAAGGAGGGTTTTGGAGAGCACTGGGCTGGATTCTCAGTTAGATGTCATATTTATTGTCATGATGGATTGCACCTGCATGAGGAAGGGGCTGTTGTTCTAGGGGAGAGAATGGTTAGAAGGTTGGAGTAGATTTTAAACTATATTTTGGGGTGTAGGGGCAAGAAAGTATTTATGGGATAGACATTGAGTGCAGTAAGGGGGAATGTAATAAGAGTCAAGGGGGTAGAGAGGTGAAAAGGGGAAGCGCAAGGGATGAAATAGACTTTAGTGTATGCTTGAAAATGCAAGAAGCCTGTCAGGTAAAATGTGGGAGTTAGAACTAGAAGCAATGATATATTATAGGTATTACTGAGACATGGTGGGATGATACACATGACTGGACAGTAAACTTGGAGGGCTATCAGGAGGGATAGGGTAAATAAAAAGGGAGAAGGAGTATGTCTTTATGTTAAGCCAATGTTAAAACCAAGTATACAGGAAGTTATCTATGAGGGTATTGATGATCATATAGAGGCATTGTGGGTGGAAATATCCATTGGAGGTAGAAAGTCAAAGAAGTTGCTGATAAGGACATGCTATAAACCACCAAATATTAGTTTAATTGAGGAAGCCTAACTTCTACAACAAATTGAAAAGGCTGCACAGGTAGGTCAAGTTTTAATTATGGGGGATTTTAATTATCCGGACATTGATTGGAGTATTAAGACTTGTGGTACAGTTAGGGGAAACAGGTTTCTGAGCATACTAAAAGACCATTATATGTCCCAATTAGTTGAGGAACCAACTAGGAAGCGGTCTATACTGGACCTAGTAATAACAAATAATGCAGAGGTTATAACAAATATTCAAGTAAGGGAGCACTTACGAAACAGTGATCATAATATGAAATTAGTTTCCAGAAGCAACAGTATAAGGAATCAACTAGGACTTGAAATCAGGGCTGTCTTAACAGAATTCTAGGCCCTGGGCAAAGCAATGCACAGGGGCCCCTACCCACCACAGGACAGGAATAAAAATGTCCCCCAGTATTCCCAAATCATGTCACTCCAGTCCCCCATTATCTCTCTAGCTCCCAGTGTCCCTACTCCAGCCCCAAGGCAGGGCCGTCTTAACAGAATTCTAGGCCCTGGGCAAAGCAATGCACAGGGGCCCCTACCCACCCATTCACAGGAATAAAAATGTCCCCCAGTATTCCCAAATCATGTCACTCCAGTCCCCCATTATCTCTCTAGCTCCCAGTGTCCCTATGTGTCTCCAGCCCCCCAATATTTCCAAATAATGTCACTCTCTACACAACATATTGCACATTACCCCCTTCTGTGTTATCCCTCTCCACACCACACTACATATTACACATTACCCCCTTCTGTTATATCCCTCTCTACACTACATATTGAACAATACCCCCTTCTGTTATATCCATCTGCCTACATTACACATTTCCCCCCTTCTGGTATCTCTCTCTTTCCACATTACTTGTTGTCACACACCTCTATCCTTACTTACCTGCTGCAGCATCTGCAGCATAACACAGCCTCCTCCACTTCATTTATCTCTGTGGCTCTTCTTTCTTTACTCCCCCTCAGCTCCGTGCCTGCACAGCCTGTCTGTGATGTGCTGATCCTGCCTGCAGGGAATGTAGCTGCAGGCAGAAGCAATATGCACACATCTGCACGAACCTGTGCAGATCTCCTAGCTACTGGACCCGAAGACCATGCGTACCACAGGTTGAGAACCCCTGGTCTAAACAGAAGCTGCAGGAGGGGAAAGAAATAGATAGGGCTGTTTTTTTCACTGGGAAGTTTGGGCTAGTGCTGGGCTTTGCTGAAGGGCCCCTTGATGTGTGGGGGCCCAGTGGAAAAGACGGCCCTGAATAGGGTTAATATGTCAAATGTTGTTATGTTTAGTACAACTGTGACCATAATTGTGGAGATGTTGCCCATAACAACCAATCAGATTCTAGCTTATATTCTATAGTATGTAATAGGGAAATGACAGATAGAATTCGATTGGTTGCTATGGGCAACATCTCCATTTTCCTTTAACACAGTTTATTAAATCTATCCGCTGGACTGATTTAGAGTTAACATTTACTTTATCAAAAGGTGCAAACTATGTTGCAGAGTGAGGAGCAGAATTAAAATGTTTATAAAATATTGCATGCAGGAAATATACTGTTATTATGTGCTGACACATAGTGTTATTTAATGTATGTTTGGAGCGCCGGACCTCTTTTGTTAATTTAATTTAGTGGATAGAAGCGCAGCCATTTCTTTTGCTACTGCAGGAATTATACTGTCTGATTTTGCTTATTGTTCACAAATACTAATCAGTTTTATTTTTAAAGCCTAATATAGATTTGAGCTATAAAACATCCCTTCTTAACTCATTCTATTTGTACATTTTAAATGTAACTTCCCCTGCAGTTCAATATGGGTTTGCCCAGGTGTTCACATTCTGACTTAAATTTTTTCGTGTAACTTACAACCCTGTACACTGCGTTTTTTTAAACACTTCGGAAATTGGTTTGCAAGACACATCAACAACTATATTTATTAGCCAGAATAGTCACACCCATAACAACATGATAGGTGACATGATAGGGCCATTGTTACATCAGCTACCTCTATAAGGAGGAGCTTCTAATTACAGGACATCAGTCACTGAGAGCAGCAGAAGACAGGGCAACTGACTGGAGGCTCTGAGATAAGGAGGTGATCACACTGCAGCAGTTACAGGAAAAAGTACATTTTATATATAAGGACTTATTGATAGAATAAATCATATCCTTTATCCATAACTCCTCCCCCTGGTTTTGGCTTCTTAACAGTAAAGGTTGCTGGTACTACTGTTCTTTTAACAGTCTGCATTGGTGGTGTTATTTTTGAGGTGTGTGAGCTCCTGACAGACTGTTGTAGAGGTGTTTAAATCCCGGGTTTTCTATCTTCAAACCATCTCAACAGTCCGGTACGGAGCTCTCCCCTTGGGGCATTTTTTTTTTTTTTTACTTGTTCATTTTGCTGTGTTTATTTTATTTTGTTTCTTTGTTTTACTATTGGTCTTTAATAAATTTAGATTTTAAGACTCAAGCTATGTGAAGTGGTGCAATTGATTTACTCAGAGCGCTACTTACCAGGACAGAAACTGCCAATATATCTAAAAGATAACACAAAATACAATATGGAGGAGCGCTAGAGAAAATCACAGAATCTCGACAGGTTATAATAAATTGAATATAAATTTATTAAACACATTAATAAAATATAAATACAATGCATCAATAGTACAACTCAATAATTGTATAGATGCACAATCACAATGTGCATCATCAACAATAAAATTTAGCTTTATTAATAAATGTCTGCATTTGGTATAATGTTCTTGATGAACCTTGTAAAGAATGGTGATTCAATGGTTACAATTCAGTATGAACTACGTAATATATATATATATTAGGGTCCCACAATGGGAACTTGCAGAGATATTAAGACTCACACTGGGCCTGATCCAGAGCAACGCTCGCAAGCGAGCGTACGCTCATCGTATGCGAATTTTCGGCAAAAAATTCGCAATGCGCATGCCCAGTATGACAGGTTCTGGTCGCCCGAGCGTCATGAGCGAATAGCGGGCGTATCGTTAGCGTATTTTTCGCTCGCTGGGCGTATTTTTTTTACGATGGTCGGCTGGGCGCCCGTTTTACTACAGGGAGGCGGGGATAGCCATTTAAATTGTACAGTATGGGCGTGCTAAGCGTATTTTCTCAGCGTATTTTCTGCGAATTTTCGTACGGCCGACGGTCGTACCCAGTGTAGGGTATAGCCGCCGTAAGCAGGGACTTTACTATGGGAGTGCTAGGGGCATGTAGGTTGATACGACGAGCGTACGTTCGCATTCGCCCGTCGTGCGAATTTTCGTAGCGCTGGATCAGGCCCACTGTTACAATAAATCAGTTCGGTAATATTAAGCATGTGCAGGATGTCAAAAGGCATGTAGCATTAAGTACTCACGCGTCCCGCTAGTATAGTGCACAGTGTACTTGGCTGATGTAAAATGAAACTCACTCCGATGGGAATGAATGTGCCTGTGGTCTTGTCCAGCTGGAGAAGCGTCTCTTATGGCACACAGAACACAAACTGGGTGCAGGAGTAGAGGTATGCAGCTGATAATTCATTATAAAATAGGATCAAGGACCCAAAAGACTGTGTGGCATACATCCCGCTGCTGTAGTACACAGTAGGCACAAAGCGTTAGCCTGCTGTAGCAATAGTAGATAGGCAAGGTCCGGACCAGCTGCAGCAGCGTTTCCTAGGGAGGTGAGTCACAGGTGCTGTGTGCAGGTGTAGCAGCAACAACTCTGTCTGATAAAATGGTGATCAGTGAGCACTATCGGCATTCATTTCACCAGAACAGCATATCACACCTGTGCAAGCTCTGATGAGAGAATTCTCTGATCTCTGCAATTCAGAAATAATGACATCCATTATTGCATTATGGTAGTAATATAAAGATAGGTCAATAGCGCTTAATAAAACACAATACCCAAATACACTAGTAGAGTTATGCTTATGTGAAAATGCTGAAGGCCAAAGGAGAAGGCAGCACTACACCTCAGGTGTGTATCATGGGGTAGATGTAGGTAGGTGATGGTGTGGTCTATGGCTAATTGGTTCATAATGCTAGAAGTTTGCAAGTTGTGTCACGGCTGATAATGGGTGGTCAGGTGAAGCGATTAAACTGTTGTTGCTGGGGACAATTTCTGTTATTTGTTGTTTATTATTGTACTTGTGTTGCGGATTGGTTAAGTGACAATGCAGGATAAACCCAAATGGTAGAAGGAGGGAGTGTGGGTAATAATGATACAGTAAATATAGAGTATATATCAACACTGTTAGTGTAATACTTTGTAGGGTACACCGGTAATTCATAATTGTAACACACATTTATCCTGCCTGATTATGGTGCTCATCAGATACTTTCATTCTCAGTCCCCTGCTGTTTCCCTCGGATGTATCAGCATAGACAGGGTCCTTGTAGCACCTCCATGGATGTTGGACGGGGTTGCGGTGCAGTCGGCTTCTTCTGGTGTTAGTAGGCTTCTACTGGTGTCAGCAAAGTGTTCAGCAGCCCTGACGGTGATCGGGTCAGCAGTGAGGCTTCCTCGTCTCGTGGTCAGGCTAGGCTGCTACTGCCTCTGTGGTTGTGAGTTGTTAGATGCAGTGGGGAGATGGGCAGCACAGATTTCAGGTAGAAGTAGCCCAGCCTTAACTGCGAGATGAGGAAGCCTCCCCACCAACACGATCGCCACCAAGGCTACCAAACACACTGCTGACACTAGTAGAATGTTGCTGACACCAGAAAAAATCGACTGTACCGCAACCCTGTCCAACACCCATATGAGGTGCCGCGAGGACACCTTCCCGGCCAACACATCCAAGGTAAACAGTAGAGAACCGTGCATGGGAGTATCTGATAAGCCACAATAGATGTTAGCAAGTAGTATTTTACTATTGAACAGGGGCAGGTTGTGTCATGGCTGATAACAGGGTGGTCAGGTGAAGCGATGAGATTATTGTTGCTGGGCAAAATATCTATTATTTGTTGTTTATTGTTGTACTTGTGTTGCGGATTGGTCAAGTGACAGTGCAGGATAAACCCAAATGGTAGAAGGAGGGAGTGTGGGTAATGGTGATACAGTAAAGATAGAGTATATAGCTACACTGTTTTTCCCGGGTCTGAATCCAGGGTCATTAGACCACCAAATACCTGAGCCATTGGGCCTGATCCAGAGCAACGATCGCAAGCGAGCGTACGACGAGCGTATGCGAAAATTCGGCAAAAAATTCGCAATGCGCATGCCCAGTATGACAGCTTCCGGTCGCCCGAGCGTCATGAGCGAATAGCGGGCGTATTGTTAGTGTATTTTTCGCTCGCGGGGCGTATTTTTTTTCCGATGGTCGGCTGGGCGCCCGTTTTACTACAGGGAGGCGGGGATAGCCATTTAAATTGTACAGTATGGGCGTGCTAAGCCCGTACGCTCAGCGTATTTTCTGCGAATTTTCGTACGGGCGACGGTCGTACCCAGTGTAGGGTATAGCCGCCGTAAGCAGGGACTTTACTATGGGAGTGTTAGGGGCGTGTATGTTGATACGCCCGAGCGTACGTTCGCATTCGCCCGTCGTGCGAATTTTCGTAGCGCTGGATCAGGCCCAATGAGAGAGTAGCACAATGACATCAGCTACTCCCTCATTGGTTGATCATCAGGAACCAGGAAAAGGCTTCTGAAAAACCTCTCTACGGAGCTTCTAGCATCTATGTAATGACGCTGCAAGAGGTAGAGAAAGTCTCATCTGCTAGTGACTGGATCTCTCCAGTAATACAGGATACCAGATGGCCAGTCCGGTCCTCGGGTCAGTCTATGTGGAAGTCCCAGGTACAGACGGTCCTGAATGTATATTGGAAACAGCAATTTGGAGACCTCTGTATAGCCCAGTGACTGTGTGAAACGTTATTCATTTTGTGAAAATAACTAGGACTTTGGCTGTGTATACTTGGAAAAGTTACAGAATAAGGAGATCATTAGATATATAAAGTATGGGCATATTCACATGAATTTTTTAGCCCCTAGATACTTGGAAGCATTCCCAGATATACTATTTTGTACATAGGTGAGAATTGATACACTGTTATGATGACAGACGAAATAATTTTCTCATTTCTGTCTGTACCAGCTGATAAAACTTAATTCATTAGCATTTCAGCTATATTTAAAGGCAGCCATCTGTACAGATTTGTTATTTGCATTTTTAACTGTAAAAAGTGGCGAGAGAGGGTTAGACATTTGCGCTGCGCTGTGTATCCTGCCTAACTTCCAGATAATCACAGCAATGTGTTGGACTGTGCGATGACATCAGAACACTGTGAGTATACAAGTGCCAGAAAAGTATGTTGCAGTCACCATTGGGCCAGCAAAAGCAATGAGCAAATATAATAATAGCCAAATGTAATTATGCCCTTATTTAACTTTATATACAGAAAAGGAAGCTAGAAAATAATGAGTTACATAAGGTTTACATCTAAAGATGCATTTAAATATGTTGGTTTTTTTATTGCGTTTATATTCAGTTAATTTGGTGGATTAATACACATAGGACTGTATTCACACATAGGTAAGTGTGCTCATTTCCACCTTATCTGCATTGTCTTGTGTTACATATCCTGTATCATTCGTTTCTTCCTGCAATATATATCATTAGTTCCCGAGTTACTGTGTCGTGTGATCCACCATCATAACAGAATGACCTACCAAAACTGTATGGGTGCTGCCAGCGAACTTGCCTCTATGACGTTTCCCCATCTCAACCAGCAAAGCCCTGGGGTTCCTTCTACCATAGGTAGGCTCATGTTCTGTCTTTCTTGCCTGGCTTATTGTAGAAGCTGTCCTGCTCTGCACAGTCACCAGCAGCTACTCCTCGATTGCCTAAGGCAGTGTTCCCCAACCTCAGTCCTCAAGGACCACTAACAGTCCATATTTCCTTAAAGAATCACAAGTGATATAATGAGCAGCACCTGTGGCGTGTTTAAAATGTGACAGTTAGTAATGAACACACCTGTGCTCCAGCAGTGAGACCTGGAAAACATGCACTGTTAGTGGTCCCTGAGGACTGAGGTTGGGGAACAATGGCATAAGGGACTGTTTCCTGTATTGTGACCTGCCGTGGGACTGCAGCCAAGCCTGTCCCCACCATCTGGGGCTCCGGTGAACACCAGACCCACAGTTTGACTCCACATTCAAGCTGGCATCCTGGTTGAATCTCCTGAGCCCTCTGTAACCAGATACCACCCGGGTAGAGATTCAGTAAATCCAGTCGCCAGTACTAAACCAACATTTCTGTGTGGTCTCCGTCCACTCCTCACTTTGGAGGAAAGGAATTACTGCATTTATCACGACATTTGTCTTTATTGTGCTGGCCTGGGACATTACCTCCAGTCCTGCCTTGTGCGCAGACCAAGTACCCCAGGAGGGGTCTCCAGTGCCACAAACCTAGGACAGGCCTCTAAGTCATGAGCTACTGGGCCCTTCTGTTTCCTATGTTGGTACTCCAGTACCCAGTGTGAGGGTGCTTTCCCCAGTAAAAACAGCTGAGGTGGCTCACAGAGCTGCCAAGCCAAGGGTACCTCCCAGTGCAGCCCATCCCGAGGTTCCCTACAGTGTTGTCCAGCCCAAGGTGCCTGTGCCTGCTGCCCAGTGAGAAGAGCCTCGTTCCCAGCCAGATGTGCCTGCTGACCAGCTAGATGTGACTGTGCCAGCTGTCCAGCCTTGCTGTCCCAGAAGGGGATTCCAGCTCTACTATCCCAGCTGTGGCCACCCCACCTGCCCAGCGGCCTGAGACTACATCACCTGCCCAGTTGTCCCTCCCTGAGCCTGAGATCCAGCCATCAGAGACAGAGGATTTTAAGAGGAACCTGAAACAATTTGTTTGTGACGGTTTTTCGTGTGAAGAGGTTTCAGGTTGGAGTTGAAACCACATATTATATGGTGGTTATGGAATCAATTAGGCATTTCTGAGGAGAACCTCGCGAGTGGGCAGTGTCTTTTAAGCACACCTGGGACCCCATTCTTTGGGATTTGCAGGCCTTTTGTGAGGCAGTGATCAGGAGGTATGCACCAGCAGATAATACACGGTTTTCTGGGCCCCTCTTTAAACACCCGTCTGCAATTCCAGTCTCTACTTCCATTACCATCTGTGTCGGTAAATTTTGACAAGAGAACTCTT
This sequence comes from Limnodynastes dumerilii, assembly GCA_011038615.1. Lineage (NCBI taxonomy): Eukaryota > Metazoa > Chordata > Amphibia > Anura > Limnodynastidae > Limnodynastes > Limnodynastes dumerilii. The sequence continues at coordinate 125,903 of WWET01001849.1, read as the reverse complement.
ATGCCAAAACCCTCCACTGAAGTCACCTTCTGGTTTCTCATCTAGTAAGAAAAAGTCTAGAAGGAAGAAGTAGAGTCTAGAGGTGTCTTATGATGTTCTGGGAGGCCTCTGGAATCTGCCTTCCAGGTGGGGGGGGGGCATACTGTTACTGCCATTTCTGTTTATGCCTCTAGGGGCAGTTCTGGGCTGATGATTCATGTCATTGACATTTCTACTAGCTGCCCTGGGATTTATTTGTAATTGCCTGTTTTCCTAAACCTGTGCACACACAATATATCCCATAATTCCAGAGCAAGGTGCAGGTCATTGTTGCTTGCTTCCTGTGCTGCATGTTTTTTTGCTGTTTCCCTGTAGCCTCTGTTTGGACACCCACCTTGGACACTCTGCACTTCTGACAGTTGCCGGCTTCTATAGTTATTTGCATTCTCGGTATCTTGGTGTTTTCTGTTCATCTCCACCTTGTCTGCATTGTCCTGTGTTACATATACTGAACCATCCGGTCTTCCTGCAATAAACCTAATTAATTCCAGAATTACTGTGTCAAGTGATCTCCTAATACTAGATACACCCATAGGTGGATTTATTCACAGGACACACCCCTTTGGCAGTACAGGACACACCACTTTGGTGCAGTGCTTTCATAGTGCTATCACAATTGCCCTGATAGTTATTTGCAACAGTTGCCAGCTATTTTTTATATCAAAAGCTGGCTAGACCCCTGCTACTGAATGGTGATACCTTACATTACATTGTATACATTGTATATAAAAAATGCAACTTTGTTGTGAACACAGTCAAGGTGTAATTCTATCTGCACTGTATTGCATAGGCAATGTGCGATTTACATTTATTAGAATGTATAATGGATGTATTATAATATTATTATAATTGTAATGTGCTAATCGATGTAATTGAATAACAGTATGGTCTTTTGTTTATTTTTAATCAAATTGTGCATTGTACTACACTGATTCAGAAAACAAAAGCTGGGCACACATTGAGATTTTTTGCACATTGGGGTAGATCCAGACCTAAGTGCTGTTACATTTCATTGCGTAGTGTATTTTCTATGCACTTTCCTCACTCATACGTACTTTGCCTGTTTTACGCTCGCCAAACCCTAACTTAACATTTCAATGCGAAAGTACTGACGTACGTAAAGGCTTCACGTGCATAGGTGCCTAAGCACGCCCATACTGTACAATTTAAATGCCTCACCCCGCCTCTGAAGCATAATTACGGGTGTCGTATGGATCACGCCCCTTCGTTCATAGTTATGCTGTTGATACGTGGCTGGTACGTACGTTCAGAGTTACGCAGTGTAACATCTGCCGTGCACATGCGCAGTAAATACTAATGGGTGAATTTATGAACTTGCGTATATATAGTTCTGGATCTGGCCCATTATTACTGAAATAAGTCACGATTCTGCACCTCATCTTTGTACTGTCCACGCTCAAACACTACACTCAAATCCCTACTGGATCATTCAGTATTTAACAGTACACTCTGAAGAATCAAGCAGACATCAGGAATCGTCTATTTTGAAAAATAGGAGCTCTGAAAAATGAAATCCCAGGATGCGATGCAGTTTAGATGATTCTACAGAATCTCGTGGGACCGAGCTCACTAGTAAGGCGATGGAATTATCTGACGATTATCATCAGAAAACCTCCCAGTGTACCAAACATATGTTAAGAGACAGAGTTGGATTAGCTCTGAACAGCCTTCTCATGAGACCTATTATGAAACCAGTGGAGAAGGCATCTGACAAACAGAACAAGAACAACTTATCTAGAAATGTAACTATACAGGAAGGGCCTGATCCAGAGCAACGATCGCAAGCGAGCGTACGACGAGCGTATGCGAATTTTCGGCAAAAAATTCGCAATGCGCATGCCCAGTATGACAGCTTCCGGTCGCCCGAGTGTCATGAGCGAATAGCGGGCGTATTGTTAGCGTATTTTTCGCTCGGGGGGCGTATTTTTTTTACGATGGTCGGCTGGGCGCCCGTTTTACTACAGGGAGGCGGGGATAGCCATTTAAATTGTACAGTATGGGCGTGCTAAGCCCGTACGCTCAGCGTATTTTCTGCGAATTTTCGTACGGGCGACGGTCGTACCCAGTGTAGGGTATAGCCGCCGTAAGCAGGGACTTTACTATGGGAGTGTTAGGGGCGTGTATGTTGATACGCCCGAGCGAACGTTCGCATTCGCCCGTCGTGCGAATTTTCGTAGCGCTGGATCAGGCCCGAAGACAGGATTGTCCGGATAAAGTTTCCTTGTGGCAGGAGGAAAATGACACAATTTTACTGTTGGTGTAAACCCTCTTTATTGGGGTAAATATTTATTACATTAAAATGTGTAATAATTTTCAGAACCTAGGGCCGGATCCACAGATAATACCATGAGCCCACTTACACACGCAAAGTACATAAGTGGACTTTATGAACTGGAAGGTGCATGCGCCCTCCAGGGGCCAGATTTACTTAACTATTACATACTAGAGAAGGTCAGCTACAATCTGGTTGCTGTGGGCAATATCGCCACTTTTCCAAACCCGCAGCTTTAGTAAATCTGGCCCCAGATGTTATGTTAGTTTTAGAAAGGGGCGCTAAGGGGGGCAGGCTGAAGCATTAATAATTTTACAATGTGGGTGTAATCACCCACTTACGAGCGGCTCAGCAGTTGGACGGACCACTGATCTGCAAGTGTGACTTATGAGTCGTATTTCTTCTGCTGCAAACAGTATTAGAGTTGAGAGGTGATGTTTCCTATCCCAAGTCTAAATAACAGTGTGATAGTAAAGCTGGTCAGTATCTGTGTGCAGTAAGCAATTCAAAGATATATCCCTGCATGCAAAGAATACAATTAACATGACTCCCCTTGAAATCAACATGGTTTTGCCCAGGTGTAACTTTCCTCTCTTAATTTCAAGCTCCTTCTTAAGGCTGAATCAGGTCCTTAATTTCCATACCTACGGGCGCCTTAGGTCGATACGGCTGGCAGCGTAGAAGGGAGTGCAGGCCCTGTGAACTCCCTGCTGTCGGTAGTAAATCTGGACACATTTAAGTGTCCAGATTCCTATCCTAACTGTTACAATCAGGTTTGTGGCCTTACGACCACATCATAATGTATGCCGGCCCTTACGGCAGAAGGTAGATTTAAAATATATTTCTATTACTTTGTATTGCTATTCTTATTCCATACATCAAAAGTGTTTATTTGTATATTTACAGAATGTGATACACTTCAAGTTTAGTCTAAGTACATTTCGCTTAGAATAAACTCTACCAAACTTGCTGTAGTAAATTTAATCTCCCCTTAAGTGTATCATGATGCTTTTGAGGCAATAGTCTTCATGATCAACTTGAGGATGAACACTGTCAATTACTGTAGACTACATAGCCTTGAAAGTGACAGGTGGTTTATCACCATTGCAGGATTTTTTCTGGGTTTCTTTAGTAGATTATGTGCCTTGCAAGCATCTATTTGTGGTCTAAAAATTGATTAAGAAACTTCCATATTGTATAATACTATGTCCACAGTATGTCTGTGTCTAGTGGCTACATGGAAGTGTTGGCTACGGATGATATATTGGAGGTCTTAAAAGGGTATCTTCTAGTAATTTAGCTTTCAATTTAACTAAATAATTCTCCACTCTGCATTAAAGAAAATATTAAGTATTAATTTGTTTGTGGCGCTGCAGTAGTTGCAGTGGCACAACCTCTTTCTCTCCTGGCTGTTTGAGTAGATCCTGGTTGACGCTAGACAGCCAGGATGCTATTTAAACAACACAGCCAGAGCTTCTACTATAGGTGTTAGTATGATTAATAAGTCCCAGTTGGTGCATAACAGCCAGGACTCCGACCACTCAGAGCTAGAAGGGTTTCCAGCTCTAATTGGCTGTTCTGTGTTTAAAAACTCAGCAAAAAGAGCTTTCCCTTTTCCAATGATATTGTTTTGCTCAAGCCATTCTGTATGTCTCAGCAGGATCCTTGGCTTGTTTTTTGTTTTATCCTAATTTTTTATTGTCTGCCTTGCACTCTTTGTTGGTCCTGCCTTTCTTCTCCCATTAACAGCTTGCTATTTTGTCTTGCCTGGTCTGCTCTTGTTTAGATATATGCTCCCGTCTAGTTGTCTTGCTGTCTGCTGGATTCTTGCTACCCTGTCCCTGACCTTCCTGTTCACCGCTTACCTGTGTGTACTTCTCTTGACTGCTCTGCTCTGTATTATTCTTCTTCCTTGTGTTTGTCTGTAACCTGGATCTTTTCTACCCTGATAACTGCATTATCTCTCTGTTAATTTTTTCCCACTGCACCAGCCCTGTTCTCCAAGTAACCGTCTCAGTCTTCTTCAGGAATCTGTCTATCGTGTGTCATCATTTTCAGTCTGCTCTTTGCCCTGGATTTGCCTATCCTTTTTACTATCTGGTACCCGTAATGTCTGTGCAGGGTTGCAGTAGTTGTCTTATATTGTTTTCTGTATTGTCTGTTTATGTACAGTCCCGTACCATAGTGATGTATGACTCCCAAAGTCTTGTTGCTACTCTGGGAGGTACCTCCAGGGGACACAAGAGGGGCTCTAGCAAAGACCTGGCCCCAGTTAGACCCTGCAACCTGGTGTGTGGTCATCCCAGGTAGTGTAACGGAATTTGTCATTTCTCAGTCTCCTGATATGGCAGTATCTCACCTTGATCAAGTCGTTCTAGCTACTCCTCAGATCTCATTCTCTCAATGACTTTTTCACCTACATGAACATATATAGAAGAGCTCTGGACCATGCCAAACAAACCTGCTTTCGATCTCTCATTTTTTTTAAGGCTTCTAACCTCAAACATCTTATGTGACTGCTTTCTAGCAACATAAGTAAACTGCAGTAAATAGGCATGTATTGCCTCTCACAAGCTTGGCTGTGTGCTGAATATGTCTGCATATGCTAAAGAGCCAGAAAGAGACAGTGTATGGCCATTTCCACACCACATCACTGTGAAGTAACATCATGCCCTCAATGTTCAAACAGATGCCTAGGTCACCTAATAGGTACCTAGAATACACTCCATGGTGATCAACTTCTGAGTTAAAAGCTTTAAGGAATAGGAACTCTCAATTACAATGTCAATATGCAACAGTGGCCAGTATTTTACATCCATGCAAATAATATATACATTTGTAGTCAATGCATTGCAAATGGTTTGTCCAGGAGTAAATTTGATTTCTTTCACTAAATAATACTCAGACTGAGATATTGGTAATCTGGCCAGATTAAGAAAGGTCAGTACACCATGGCAGTGTAACATTTGCAGAGAGTTTTTCTAATATGCAGGTTTCAGGAGGCACATAATTAATTTAATTTATTTTTATATAATACATACATAAAATTAGTGGCAGTGTTAACCCTTCATGTCCAGCATGTAGAAATCAATGATTAAAAAGTATGGCTACTGATTTATGGCAGTCCAGTTCCTGTCCAGTTACCATGTTAAAATGCCTGTCCCATGTTACACCTAATTCCTGTGATTATTACAGGAAAAGAGTTTGTTCCATTGAGAAAGTCACAGGCTCTTTTTGGAGAAAAGAACAATAAAAGGCCACTTAAATGACCAAAATCTTTATGGTGATGACAGATCCCAGAAGAGTCCTGCAGGTGCATGTTGGCTGATGATTCAGTCCAGATTATGGTCACTTATCATCACTATCAGATGGGCTGGACTCACGCGGCAGTAGGTGCCGTCGGCTTCTTTCCCACAATTTGCCGACATTGGTGGTCTCTGTCTCACTACTACTTGTGAAACTGTCTCTGAAACTCGCCAAAGGAGGGCGCACTTTTGCACCTTTTACTGTCACCGAACCCTCTATAGCCTTGCGGAGCTGAAAAGTAAAAACAGAATTGTTTATGTTCTAGCACAACATATCGTCGCACCCACCTTATATTGACACCCAATATTGCACTTAACATAATATCTCCTTCCCAAATTTTCTGTGCAGTAGTTACCTCTCTTAGAGTCACCATTCCAATGAGCCTCCCTATAGAAGTTACGTATGCATGGTCCATCCCAAGCAAGGAAAAAACTGTATGTGCCTAAAAGAGAAATATTGTTATTAAATATCAGAAAAGAAACATATTTGCCCAATTTTTTACACTACCTAAAAAGATATATAGTTGCAACAAAGTATAAAATGAATAGCACAGTTGCTGCAGTAGACTCTAAAGTTTTTTACAGTCATCGGGGCATTGTTGATTGCAAAAATAAGAAGCTTCCAAAAATCTAATTAAATGATCAGATACTGTTCCAGATGATTCTGAAACATTGTTGAACAGTACACACTGGTAAAATATCAGGTAAAACTGTTGCTTAATCATGTGATCTACAAAAAAGTTTGTACCCAGCTTTAGAAATATTTTTTGGGGTGGTGAAGTTAAGCAGTTTCTGTGGCCTCTCTTCAAAAGAGCAGGATCTCTAGTCATGGTGTTTCTTAGACAAAGAGCTGCAGGTAAAGGGCATATGAATGATCTACTTAAAAATTCTATATAACACACAAAAGTGTATATATGTATTGTACTATATAAATTATATAAAGTGATATATACTTTATGTAGAGACGTTCTTTCCACCAGCTGGAATGGTGCGGGGTCAATCTTGCAGTTATTGAAGTTAATGGTCTGGTCCAGTTGTAGTTCTTCCCATTCTAAAATCTAATAGAAAAAAGTGGCGTTATAAAGTCATATGCTACATCTCCTTCTACTCCCAATGTGATTACATGCAGCCAAATATGATCAAACTCTAGCAGTGGCTGTCAGTGCCAAAAGGCCACATATTAACTGTCTGCACAGATTAATCATTAAACACCAGCCTAGTGCTGGCTGCCAGTCACAGATCCTAAATGATTCTTCAGTTACTTCCACTGTACAACTGATAAGTGCATCTGCATGTGTAAGATTAATAAGGCCTTTTGTAGAAGCTTCAGTTACTGCCCCTAATTTATATCTGTATTTAAAATAACTTAGTGATGATTATATTTTAAATTAATCAAAAATATTTTTAATGATTTTCTAAAGTGCTTTACAAATAAAAAAAACATGTATTATCTTATATATTTTTACTTTAGCTTTGGTTAATTAATGTAAGAAATGAGCATGCTCAGTGTGCTTTTGGGACAGTACACCGGCTCACAAAAACATCAGACGGATACAGTGAAGCAATTGCTTATACATATAATGCTATAATGCTACAATGCTACAAATAACATCTGGTAATAACGAAATAAAAAGATAATTGCAGTGTATAAGCAGTACTATTAATGGCATGATACATACAATCAGGGCCACCAAGAAGAATTTGAATCCCCACTATAGGAACTTCCTGGGGCCCCATTCATACAGGCAAGTGTATTTTTCACACAAACACTCCTTTTGGCACTCATGAACACAAAAAAAAATAATTAGAGTAGATTGTTTTGTAGACGTTACACTACACACAACATCAAGATATAATGGGGTAGATCCAGAACTACGTGTGTGCGAACGTATATTAGCGGTGCGTATTTTCGTACACGTAAGTTCGCTACACTCCCCACGGCACACCCCTTGCACGGACGTATTTTGTGAAATTACGCGACCCAAACCCTACCTTAACTTTTCCTAACGTAACAGCATACGTCTGCTAACGGACGTACGGACTACGCGAACGTACGCAGCTTAGCACGCCCATACTGTACACTTTAAATACCACCCCCCGCCTACTTCACGTAAAACGCACGTATTGTTGAGTAGCGTAAATTTGTGGTGCATTCAAATCTGCGAATTTATGTCTCCGCCACACGTAAATTCGCGGAAATGCGTAGTTCTGGATCTGGCCCAATGTGTTTAAATAACTCCTTACTTCTGCGTCTCTTCTTTTAATAAGCTCTACATCATATTTATTAAAAATATTGTCTACAATAAACCTATATCCTCTATATTTTTAGATCCTCCCTCCCAGACACAGCAACTAAACAAATCTAATGGTGTAACATCTGTCTTTTATTCAAAAATCAAATAAAACAAACTTCTAAAAAGGTTATATACTCATGTATTAATGCACCAATTACACGGGTAGACAATGATTTTGTCACAGGGTTCTTCATGGGTTTTTATATATGTATTCTCAAGGCTGACATAATGAATGGTCATTCTTTCCATCACCCACAATTTTGAAGTTATTCTTTTAAGAGCTGATATTGCGATATGACGGTTTATATGTTGGCCACCATATTTATGCTATTAAGCTGCTGTACAGTCCTTTCGTGACTCTCTGCCATGTGGAGCAATGCCTAGAAGCTGTGTTAACCAACCAGACAATTTTTTTCAACCTCTGTGATGCAGTAACGTTTAAATGGCAGAAACAGCGTTTCACGTGTCAGACTCCCTATAGGCTGCTTAATGGATTTGCGACACATGAATTTCGCTGTTCCAATGATTTTGAGAAAAACGGAAGGCCACATCACACACTGGTTACTTCTGTCTGACGAACATTTTGGGCATTAACTCCAAGTAAACGCACTTTTGCTGAAATGTGGAATCTGCTTCACAATGACACGTAAGTATGTGTTTTCAGACAGAGGCATAGTGACTAATCTCAAAAGAACATCCTATGCATCAACGTATTAAGCGTGTTAATTGTTTACCGTGCCTGTGTTGTAAATGGAATGCAGTTGCTGGTCCGTGCAGACCTATTGCAAATCTGATACAGCTGTCAGTTGAATGGTGGCTGCACCATGTTTGAAATAGACGGCAATCAAAAAGATGCTATTGGGAAGGTACCTATTTAGACCTGTTCCCAGTGGAAAAACTGCGGCAGCCTGGGGTTAGGGTTAGGGCTTAGGCTGCGGTGGGTCTGAGGTTAGGGTTTAAGGGAAAAGTTAGGGCTGCAGGACATGGAGTGTTAGGTTTAGGGTTGAAAAAGGTGAAGGTTAGGGTGCAGAAAAAGGAAGGTTATGGTTAGGGGAGGGTTAAGGTTAGGGTTAGGAAGCAAGAATTTGAAATACAAATTTTCGTGGGTTTGGGAACCACAGCATGGAGACTGCCGGCAATTTCGATTCAACCGCCGTGCAATGGTCTTTCGCAAAAGAGACCATCATATCGGCAAACCCTTGTTCATAAACCTTATGTTGTAAACTTGAATTGGGTCTCATTCAAAATCTTTACGTGATAGTCATTGTAAAACACAATGCAATGCACTTATATTAACTGTTGTGACAAAAGGTAATAAAGATTTTTATGACCAATGTTATTATAACGTGTATATAGACACAAGCTTTAACTAAGAATTCCCGGCCTTCAGACCATTTTTTTTTGGGGTATTTGTTAACACACACACACACACACACACACACACACACACACACACCCTCACACACATATACACATACACACACACACACACACACACACACACACACACGCACACGTGGCCACCACAGAGGTCTATGGACAGGAAAAAGATTCAGGAGTCATCTACCTGTTCAAACTCACCTGTGATTGTGTCATTGTGTCTATCTCATCCATGTCTTTTCCCTGTAAGACAGCATAGCTCAGGGTCTTATTGTACAAGGGCAAAAGTACAACATAGACCTGAATTACAGTTGGTTATCAATTTAACTGTCCATATAAAAGTTATACTAGAGGATTAATAAGAACAATTTCATCCCTCAACAATATGATCACTCAAAGTAAGGAGAGGACATCACAGCTTCAGTCTAATAGCGTGATAAGTGGTTCTATAAATGTAGAAATATAGATAAATAAATAGATCATAAGGAAGCATGTGGATGACTTTGTACATAGCATGTGCATAGAGCAGCAGGATGAATAGCACAGCTGTGAATTAGTGGCAATGCCATAAGGAAGCACAGAGAATAGCTGCTCACTTACCTTAAAGCGTAGACGCATCCGTTTCAACTTAACCTTTGTGGGGGTGGCAGGTTTCTTGGCAGACTTATGTTAGAAACAACATAGAAAACAAATGGCAGCACTGCATGGTGAGTAACAATGGAGTGAAAATGTCAGGGGAGAGGAATTGTTAGTTGTTAATAAAACAGAGACAGGAACACTTCAGAGTGACCGAGTGAAAGAAATGATATACGAGAATGCATGAGATAAGCTACACCGATAGCAAAGCTTGCAACACAAATCGGAAAATAAGAGGTCTCATTACCTCAGTATCTTCACTTAAATCTTTGGCACAGAAGATATTTTTCAGGGCAGCAACTGAGTTATCAGATTCATCTGTAAACAAAGAAGAACATATGCTCCTTAATGCCCTTTCCCAGGTAGAAACTAGATGCTACCAGTGCAAGGGCCCAGCTTAATATCACCAGGCCCCATATCAAACCTCCAAGGGAACACAGCCATGTGGCACTGCCTCAAAAAAGGAAAGTGGTGGCCTTTTATGTGCATAAGTAGCTCCTCGTGTGTTTTCAGATCAGAAATGATGAAATGATAGCCCACCCACCCTGAGGCCACAAAACAGTCACACTTCCACAAATCAGTGTAGCTACAAAATGGGTTTCTTTACCTTGTGAACCTTCAGTAAGGCTACTCTGGTTGCGTTTCAGAGCTGGTTTAAGAGGCTTTCGGTTTTCACCTGCTTGAGGTGGAGAAAATGTGGATTCCTCTGTTGCTATCTGAGGGAAATAGTCATATATGAGATATGAAAATGGTTTTGGAAACCAAATTCTTTGTAATTAAAAAAATATGTCACTTTAGCATAGCTCATGCAGTGTCTGTGATGGGTGCTACATATTCAGTGTATAATGCGTGTAACACATATTCAAGATAGATATTTCACCCATGAAAAATAAAAGTTTAAACCAGAGCTGTAACGCTGATCCCGAAGACTGAAAAAGCATAGTGTAACACTGGCTAACCTTCAATAAATCATTTATTAATGTCCTATTTCATAGTAGTAATTAACACTAGGTATTGTCTGAGTACACCCAATAAGTAAAACTACTTAATGAGTCAGTATAAATAAAAGAGCACCTTCTTAAACTAGTAGCATCTTGTCAACATTATTTAAAATGGCACCCAAAGGTGTCCACAATAATTGTGCTACCGCCAGCAAGTAGAATAACCACCTTAATCTACTTGGTGTACCATGAGGACATTGTACATGTTGTTATATGCCAATGGGGGTGATTGTGTTAACATGAACAATATTTGTCTAATATGTTCCAGTCAATATAACAGGCAGAAAAGATCATACATACATCATGCTCTTGTGGAGTCCTGGCACCAAGCTTTGTATGGGCACCTCTGTGACTAAGGACTGCATGACTACACTGGAGTCCTTTAAAAGTTTATGTCTGACAAAGTTGTCCTGTAGAAGGACCTGGCTGCCCCATTTCCTAAGTTTTTTACATGCCTAAAGGCAATCTGGTACTGCATGCAGCTATGCTAAGTGTAATAGTGTCCGTATGAGATTAGTATGAAGGATCGGATGCATAACTGTTTAACACAATATCATTTTTTTAAAATGTTTACTAATTAAAACATACTTAAATTATGGCCTTAGCAGACAGCTTTAAATTTTGTGAATTGTGTGTAAGAGCAATGACAATTCTTATCCAAGTCTTTTGTGTAGCAAAAATTGACTTATTCCCAATACTTAATCATGCCCTGAATAGTAGTAAAAGTGAAGATAATGACAAGACCCTGGTATTTCACCTGGAATCGCACAGTGTTCTCCAGTTCTTTTCTTCCCCCATTTTCTCTGTCTCGCAGCTGCTGTAGGCGACGCTTTCTGCCTAGCTGAAACCGCAGCAAAGATACCAGCTGAGAGCATTCAATGGAGCCCAGTAACACCATGGACTCTGGGAAAACAGACAATCACTGCATCAATATTTTATGACATCCTCTAGCACTGCACACACTCTAACATTCTTAATATTAATGATGTAGAATAAAAACTACTGGAAAGGGTAAAGCATTGCTTTTAGTTTAAACCTAATTATGTGTTACTGATAGCTGGTTAGCAAAGGCTACAGGCATGAAGCACAAGGTAATACGTTTAACAACAGTATCAGGCAAAACAAAAACCAGCTATAACATAGAATGTAAACCAGTACAGCAGGAAAGTACTCTCCTAATCAATATCTGAACTATAACATGACAACAGCAGTCATTCACTGCAGACAAATAGTAAGAGCAGCACACAAGCTAACTCTCCCTACAAGGAGCACCAAGTGTGCTTCAGACTAGGATCCTGCAGTGACATCTTACATACACTCAGTGATTACTACAATGGGGCAGATCCAGAACTACTCTTCCCCGTGATTTTACGTGTGGCGGAGACGTAAATTTGCAGATTTGAACGCACTGCGCATGCGCACCATAGAAAATACGCACATTCATGTAGCGTAATTTAGGACGTATGGGTGATTCACGTATGTCTCATGTAAATACTTACGTGTGGGCGTGCCAAATTTACGTTAGTCAACAATACGTGCGTTTTACGTGAAGTAGGCGGAGGGTGGTATTTAAAGTGTACAGTATGGGCGTGCTAAGCTGCGTACATTCGCGTAGTCAGTACGTCCGTTAGCGGACGTATGCTGTTACGTTTGGAAAAGTTAAGGTAGGGTTTGGGTAGCGTATTTTGACAAAATACGTCCGTGCAAGGGGTGTGCCGAGGGGAGTGTAGCGAACTTACGTGTACGAAAATACGCTCCGCGAATATACGTACGCCACACGTAGTTCTGGATCTACCCCAATGTGCATATTGTTTATCCAAATCTATGTGCAGAGTAGTATTCGATGTAATGGTCCTTTGCTAACGAAGATCCCAGGATGTAGAGAAAGGCAAAAAAATCTAGTCATACTGTACATTTATGTATATAAAAGACCAGGCTTAAATGTTATGCCCTAATGATCGCTCTGAGGGTTATTTACCCAGCAGGATACTCTCTAGGGAATATTGCCACAATATAAAACTAAGAAGCAAAAACATAAGAAAATACACATTACAAATCTACCAGGTATACAGTACTGTAAAAGCAATCTAATGATCAGGCATCACTGATACCAGGGATGAGTCTATGGGGCATCCATTTGCAAGTAACTGCATATATATATATATATTATAATACTTTTCAATGTGTTATGCAGTTTCATTCCTCACTCTGCCAGTCTTCATAATGGATATCTTGACATATCTTACATACTGTGCAGACCTCATCAGTGACTATCTGTTTGTAACAATATTAAAATATATTATTGTTTTAGACTTATTCCATAAAATATTTTCTTAGTAAGGAAAAAGAAAATCTTTGAAAGCATTGGCACAATAGATAATGAATACAGCAATATGGGGCAACACAAAATCATACTTTTGTAGTCTGTGGGGAGAAGGAAAAACACAGTGCTATATGACAGAGTGTCTTTTGGTATTTCAATTTGCCTCTTAGGGGCAGTATTACTGACGGCATAATAAAAACAGATATGCATGTTTTTGTTATCTCCCCAAGCCTAACGAGGCCACGAACCCACCCAACAATCAATGCTTTAAGGAGTCTGACAGCAAAGCTGAGCAAGATAAAGTATAAAAAAAGTACATGCAAGTATTGGTTAAATGATTAGTATAACATTTATATATGGTTACCAAGAAGCTGAAAACCCTGCCAATGAAAGCTTTGATTCACAGGCTGCATATGAAAGTAGACTTGTGTCATGATGCTCTATGTGGATAGAAATGTAGGCTGGGCTACTACAAGAACTGCATTGTCTGAGATGTCAGTATTTTGAGGACTAACAAGTCCTAATAGTGGTAAATAGTTCAATGAGTTGTAGTAATATGCACACTCTACAACTGCCTTTGAGCATGAGTCATTGGGCCTGATCCAGAGCTACGAAATTGTCCGATTTCGAGCGAGCGTACGCCCGTTTTTTGCGTATTTTCGTACGAAAATTCGCACTGCGCATGCCCAGTATGACAGCTTCCTGTCGGCTGGACGACATGAGCGTATAGCGTTCGTATGGTGTGCGAATTTTTCGCTCGAGGGGCGTGCGTTCAGTACGACGGTCGGCTGGGCGCTCGTTTAACAACAGGGAGGCGGGGATAGCCATTTAAATTGTACAGTATGGGCGTGCTAAGCCCGTACGCTCAGCGTATTTTGTGCGAAAATTCGTACGGCCGACGGTCGTACCCAGTGTAGGGTATAGCCGCCGTAAGCAGGGACTTTACTATGGGAGTGTTAGGGGCGTGTATGTTGATACGCCCGAGCGAACGTTCGCATTCGCCCGTCGTGCGAAAATTTCGTAGCTCTGGATCAGGCCCATTGCAACTATAAGTCGTAGGCATATTTATTAAAACCAATAGTCTTGGGAATTAATACCACGGTCTAGATAGGGCAGGATTACATCAGTATTTAAATAATTTTCTTTTTTGCAACATTTGAATTATTGACAACATACCATAAATACTTCTGACTTATTTACTAAAAATCTACTAACAAAATATAGAGGGAAGGAATGTATTAATTCACAAGAATCAACTGATGGTCACAAGGTTAATGAATTTTGTGCAAGGTCAATGCTTAATGTTCAAAATAGTGGTGAAACACAAAATAGATACACACATCAAAAGCCATGCTTGGTAACAATATTCAGATAGGCCATGGTAATTCTGATGATTAAGTATTGGTCCCTGCTACATGGAGCTGATATTTTACAGGTGTGCTTCTAATTTGCTATCCCAATGCAAAAACACATAGCTTTGCTGCAATGGAGTTAATGGTAAAGGGCATATATTTCTTATTTTACTTCACTCATTTCATGTTGCTATGGAGACAAGGCATCCTCAGTTACTATGGTAACAAAGCTGGTTAGATTAATTTCAGAAAAGCACTACTACAGATAAGTTGCTTATAATGGAAAGTATGTCACTATAACCCATCACTGTAATTTACAAATAAAAAAGGTAAAACAGCCCCAAAAATCCTTTATATGATACAGAAACTTAATCATAAGATCCCCTTAAAAAAATACCTTTCAAAAACTTCTTAACTTCATTCTGAGGGATAAAAGAAACAAGCACCGTTCCCCTTTTCATACCATCAAGCATCCATACTTAATAGTTTTCTAGAATGGAACTATATGGCTTTATCAAAACAATGAACTACCATTAAAACTTTATTTCCAGACAATTTGGTATAGTTATTCCTTTGTATCAGTAAGATTTCTACCCCAAAGAAAAACTACCTTATATACTTATTGGATGAGATTCAACCTTTTGCAAAATGGGCAGCTTCCGATCATAAGGGCCCAGATCCTGACCTAAGTATGACAGGGGATTTATGCAAGTCATTTGCATAGGTCTCGGAACATCTGCGCACGCCAGATGTTCTGTGTGCGTACTTACTGACGTACGTAAGTTACTTATGACAGTAAGTACGGAAAAGGGGCAGACTCTTCATTTACGATGGCCGTATCCCCGCCACACATGAAAATAAGGGTCAGGGCTTAAAAGCGCCTCTTAGTAAATCCAGAGATTTTTTTTTTTAAATCGCCCCCCAACTCCAGCGATGTGTGGCGATTTGCAGAGGCGATTTAAAGCGCCCCCTAGTAAATCTGGCCCTAGGTCTCAAGCAGGTATGAAACAACTTTCTCTTTTGTTCAAGCAGGAAGCAGCAAAACCAACAAAATCATTTCACTGTCATGGCATACAAGAAAAGCATGCCCTACATCCTTAGGAACATTGGGCTGGATCCAGACTTAAGTAAGTGCTTGAACTTAGTTACTCCTGGGCTAAACCATGTTGATTGCAGGGGGAATCAAGTGAATTGTATTCTTTGCATGCAGGGATATATCTTTGAATTGCTTACTGCACACAGATACTGACCAGCTTTACCATCACACTGTTATTGAGACTTGGGCTGGGAAGCATTACCTCTCAACTCTAATACTGTTTACAATAGATGAAATATGACTCCCCTGCAATCAACATGGTTTAGCCCAGGAGTAACTAAGTTCAAGCACTTACTTAACTCTGGATCCAGCCCATTGTACATATATATATTCCTAACGCTGCCACTTCATGTAATCTCCAGTTCCAGACAAAGCAAGAGCAATATGCACCTTCCTCTTCAAGCCATAGCCACATCCACCCCTTCCAATCATCTCCAACTTATATTACTCCTTATCAACTGCATGTTTCTTAACACCTCATGTAATGTTAGTACGTTGAATAGGGTTCTCACCCCCATCAGATATTGAATGGTTAAAGAGAATCAGGTTTGCTAATTCTTGCTTATGACCAAACTTGCTTAATAAACACTCCACTCCTTCTTTACCTAATATTCCACCAATATGTTGGCTAAGTAATACATTGTTGGGTACCATGGCCCAGATCCATACCTTATAACGACAGCTAATTAACACAAGCTGCATGCATAAATCTGGCTGTGGGAACGAACTGCACATGCACGCGGCAGCTGTTACTTATTGTAACTCTGATCGTACAGAACTTTTACGTAACTCCGTACAAAAGGGTTGGGTTGGGTTAGGCACCTATGTACGACAAGGCGATACGTACGACCAGAGATACGCATGTAAAAGTTAAGGTAGGGTTTTGAACACATAAATCAGCTAAGTTACGTGCGTGCGAGGCGAGTGGCCGCGGGAGTGCATTATACTTAGCAGTGCATAACTACGGTACACTTGTGTATGTAAAATGACCTTAAGTCTGGATCAGGCCCCATGTCTCATATGTGGTGGAACTGTCCTTTTATGTTTGCCTTTTGGAAAGATGTCCTCTTTATAAAAGGCCACTCCTTCAGCACCTGAATAATGATAAAAATGCTATGACAGAGCTGCCTCTCTGACTCAACGACACATCGGCCATCTTGGTGGCTGTTTCCTCTGCATTGCAGAAGCTCTCCCATTTTCAGCCCGGGGACATAACTGGATGAGAAGAAATTCTCTTTTCTCTTTTTGCCACCTCCAGTATGCATTCTCATTGAGCATGTTTGATTCAAAACGCTGACCTGGATATTTGGCCATTCCCCATCTACCCATGCCCTATCATTCCCTTTTCCCATTGGTGATCCTGTCCAATACTGCAGCTTAACCTTATAATTGTTGCTGCCTATCTGCATACCTTCAGTGCTGTTTGCTGTTAATCTTCAGTGCTCCAAGACGTGAGAGTCAGTCTCACTGCTTGTCCTCTTCCTATCCTTTCCTGCCATCAGTATCTTTTTACAATTGTAAGCCTTCATATTAATATTGTAGCTCTCACCATTATACAGTAACTGTCAAGTGACGTTTTGTAGACTTTCCAGTGTAAAAGAAGCTCAATGACCCAAGTCACTACAGTAATTACTGAGGCTAGCAATATATATCTGACAACGGTGTACTGTACTCTCATCATGTGACTTGCCTAGTACACTCAACCCTTAGGTGCTAAGATTTATTGTAGACTAATCTAAAGCCCATCATAAAGACAGGAAAAAATTATGTAGCAGGTCCCTATACTGGGAGCTTCCTGTCGCCGCTAAAGGTAAGTAAAAGGGGACTCATGGGTTGGGGGGGAATGTGTGTGTGTTTTTTTAAAGTTTTTTCTGGGCCTCACTGTTGGGCATGCGCAGTAGCGTCCCAACGTGTGGACACTACTGCGCATTCATACAACGGAGAGAAGCAGAATGGCTTTTATATAGATAGATAGGCAATAGTGTGTGTAGTGGGGGTGTAGTTATTGTTGACTGGTGACTGTGGTGGGGTTGCTATTATTGATGATAGGTGACTGTGGTGGGGTGTAGTTACTGATGACAGGTGATGGTGTTATTATTGATGACAGGTGACTGTGTGTGTTATTATTGATGACAGGTGACGGTGTTTGGGGTGTTATTATTGATGACAGGTGACTGTGTTGGGGGGTTGTTATTATTAATGACAGGTGGCTGTGTTGGGGGTGTTATTATTGATTACGGGTGGCTGTGTTGGGGATGTTATTATTGATAGTCAAAGACCCGTTACAATGATGGAAAAAAGTATTCCCCATAATGTGTCTCCAGCCCCCCTTTCAGTATTCCCCATCATGTGTCTCCAGCCAACCCAGTATTCCCCATCATATGTCTCCAGCCCCCCAATATTCCCCATCATGTGTCTCTAGCCCCCTCCCCCTAGTATCCCCATCATGTGTCTCTAGTCCCCCCAATATCCTTGATCATGTCTCCAGACCCACAGTATCCCCTATCATGTCTCCAGCGCCTCAGTATCCTCCAACATATATCCAGCCACCCAGTATTCCCCATCAAGTCTCTAGCCTCCCAGTATCTCCATCATGTGTCTTCACCCCCCCATATCCCCATCATGTGTCCAGCCCCCCAGTATCCTCCATCATGTCACCAGCCCCCCATTATGCACCTGCAGGACATCCCGACGCATAGCTGTCATTAGCGTCAGGATGTCCTACGGTGCAGGACATGAGTTGCGTCTGTCCACAGAGTTTTTTTTTTCAATGACCTACCCCACGGATTACAAGCTTAGGATCGTTATCAAGATGGCAAGTAACTATTTTTAATTATTGTTTTTAAGCCATTTTTTTATTCATTTATATTTTACATTTCACAATTAGCAGTCTTTTTTTTTACATTATTTGGGGCATTAAATGTCATTTATTCTTTATAGGGGGGTATGAAATGTTAAGTTTTCTCTTTAGGTTAAGGGCCGGCCCTATATTTTTTTAGGTGCTAGGAGGGGTATTCATTTGTGTGTTGTTGTAATGGATGACAGGGCATGCTGACACTTCTGGTTCTCAAAGCGCTAGCATGCCCTGCCACCCTTGGGCATGCTGATGATTGTAGCACTACAAGCATCAGCATGCCCTATACTTGTAATTATTATTAATCT
>WWET01001849.1:68032-106588 GCA_011038615.1 Limnodynastes dumerilii | reverse complement strand
GTATGGGATGGGCGTTAATACCACATCTGATAGCACTCTCACACTTCTAGTCTGATGGTTTCTCAAGGAATGGCACAGAAGAAATCTAAAGCATCATCACTACATCCCCCTAGTATGCAGTGCATTCCATATATATATAGATGACCAGTTAAAGCTATCTACCACAGTATGGGCGTTAATACCACATCTGATAGCACTCTCACACTTCTAGTCTGATGGTTTCTCAAGGAATGGCACAGAAGAAATCTAAAGCATCATCACTACATCCCCCTAGTATGCTTTCCAGTGCATTCCACTATGGAGATAGATTCATCAATAGATAACTTCAAAGATAAACAAGCTGTTTTTCCAGGGGCCCCCTCCCAGACTTTGCTTGTTACTCGTGATCTTGGGGGTTAACCTTGAGGTGGATGCTCCGCTTACAGTAAGGCAATGTACCAAATGCTAAAACTCCTTTGCACAGATATAATTTCTAAAGTAAAACCTCTATCTCTGATCAGATCATCTAGAAACCAAAACGAAGGAGCTTTAGGTATTGCATAATGACCTCATAACTGTTCAAGAAACCTTGCAATATGAGGTTAATGCCCTTAAAGATAAGCTAGCTGATCTGGAAGATGGTTCACAATGGAATAATATCAAGATCCATGGGGTTCCAGATTCTGTCTCCAGCTATTTCCTGACCTTTCAATTTCCACCTTTAACAAGAGGAGGTTACTCTGTCCTATAAATGTCAGCTATGAGGGCCCATGGGACCTACCGATTGATCGCTCAGCTCGAATTGGTCTGGAGTTCTTGCTAATTGAACTGAACTATGTCAGTCATGTTCATACTGTTGAATGCGTTATGTTTTGTTATGTTTAGAGATTTTACCAGCAAACTTAAAAAGACTAAAAATTCTTTGACACCTGTGTACTGAAAGCAATCCAGCACTCCCTCCCTAAGTTGGTAAATTGTGTAGACTTCTGCATAGCAATGGTCATGACGCTTTGACTTTGTTTCCATGGAAGGAATTTATGGAATTTCCCATGTGCTCCCCACTGTTATTTTTCTTTGTAGAACAGTTATTACAGAAAATGAGCACTATGAGCTTTTCTATGGTTCACTGCATGTACGGGTTTTCCTTTGAAACATGGTAAAGATATATATTGACAAATTGAAAAATGCTTTGCTGTGCAGCACTAGTTGTTAGAGCTCTATTAGAGAGTGAACTTGTGCTATACAAAAAAGATAGATTCAGGTTTTAGTATTGGTCAGGATTCCGATTTATTTAAAAGGGGGCATTTTCCATCACTAGAATCGGAAATCGTCCCCTTTGCTACTAGGACAGTGCGGGTGCTGCAGTACTAGGATAGAATTCTGGATTCAGATCCATCTAGGCAGTGGATCCGGAGGCAGGGTGGTATAGAGTGGCATGCAGAAGTACTTCCACTGTGTGACCTGGGGTATGGATGTAAATTGTACAGGAAGGGCTGGCTTCAGACCTTACATACAATCCACTCTCTACCTAGCGTAACTCCCATACGATCAAGGGGAGTGGATTTTTCTTTGCCTGTACAGAATTAAGAATGCAACGGGGATCCAGCACAGTGGCAGCAGAGGTCTGGATCCAGTTAATTATTATTAACAATTAACTAAGGGTCAGGATACCAGACTACACCAAAACCCTGTCAAAGTTGTGCTACCCCAATTCCAGTGATTAATGGACAGTCAATAACCAGAACCAGGGCGGTAACTAGGGGTGTGCAATAGGGGCGGCCACCCAGGGAACAAAGCTAAAAGGTGGCACCAGTAAGTTTAGATTTAATGTTAAATTGGTTTGGAATTCAGGTCGGGGACACCATTTTTCCTTTTTGTCCTTGGCACTAAAATTTCTTGTTACGGCTCTGACCAGAACACATTGTTAACCATCGGTTACATTATACATTTTTCATCTTGAGAAAATGGAATAGTCTGTGCAACTAGTCAGAACAAACTGCAATAAATAACCTCATGTTTGGAGTTATTTCTTGTTCAGAACACACTTTAACCTGAGTGTCATATTTGAACAAGTAATATGAAGTTATAACACAATTTACTCAATGCTTTCCACTACAATTTGTGAAAAGAGGATTTTAAGAATCAGGAAGCAGTTTAAAAATCTCAGTAAGCCAATAAACAAGCATTAATTCAACACCTGCTGCAGCAATATTCAGAAAAAAACTGTCTAATGAACTGGCACATGCTAACAAAAGCCTCCTCCACAGCAACTTACTAGGCATGAAAAAAACATTTTCAATGGATAACTGTGCATTGTCAGCAGTTTCCTCTCCAAGGAGCAGTCAAATGACCTCCATACTGAAATTTATGTATATGTATGTTATGAAAACTGGATTTCCATCTTTCAGTGAGAAAATTCCAGTCAGGGACCCATGGACCTCCATCAAATAATGGAATTAGTTGGTTACTAACTTTCTTGCAATCAGAATGGTCTGAATGTCTGTCTTCTAAATATTCTAAAATGAAAGACTGGCTTAAAAAAAGCGATGAAAAGAATTCAGACACCTCAATAAAGCAACATCTGATCATTTTATTGATTATAAACAGGCCAAATTTAAATCCCTAGTTTAAGAGGATTGGTTATTTAAGATTGTTAGATTGTTAGTGATGTAATACTAAGTCACCAAAATCAACTGATATTAAATAGGTTAATGATTTGGTGGATCATCAAGGCTTAATGTTCAAGCTCAACCTGTCACAGTCAGCAATATTTTCCATCCTGGACTTGCTACATATGGATGCATGAAAAGAGATTGGACTAAACAGTTCTCATTTGCCCATCTTTACTCATAACCTCGTCATGGGTTTCCCCACTGGAACAAATGAAAGGATCTGGAATAAAATCTATAATAACAGAAAATGGAGAATAACAGTGATAGTAATTACACTGTTGTTTATTTCTTAATATATTGCTCCAGAAATTAATTAACTCTTTTATTCTGTCCACAGGACTGCATGTTATATGCATGGAGAATTGGAGAATGATGCACAGACGGGAATAGAATGATTTACACAATTTGGAAATAATTTGAACTTCTCTTTAAGACTATGATAAATGGATCATAAAACTGTGTTTCAGAAACGACAGAAGCAAGATTTTTTTGCAAAGAGAAGGCCTTTTAATGGAATATTGTACAACCCATATCACAGAAAATGCTTTAGGGTTAATGAGCTTGACAGTGATATACATTGACAAATGAGTTCAACAACTTCTAGGTACAGAGAGTAGCATCAAAGAACCAAATGGAGGTACCCTCTATGTTTAGAGGCAGGCATAAATTATTAGGCGGCAAAAAAGTTAAACAAGGATATCTTAATCTGATTTGAACCTGAATCTGAAAGAGATTAAGGGAGCTAGATTTGCAACCTTATTGAAGGGCTCAAAACGTGCCACACTTGAAGGAATACAGTTAATATCATCATTGTAAATACCTAAAGTCATAATATATGCCTGCTTCACTTGAATGAGAACAGGACTGCCCTCTGTCAGGGTATATGCACAAGACTGAGCCTCTCAATGGGGAGAAATCAACCTATGTCGCTGTGATTTTTTGCCTAAAATCGTCGTATTTACTAACGTCGATTTTTCCCCCCCGTAATTTTAAATCCCCATCGAGTATCATCGATTTTTTAAGGGCTAAATTGCTGTGCCTTTCTGTAGAAAAGCACAGTGATTTTCCCTTGGAAAATCCCCATCGCTTTGTAGAAGTTTTAAAAAAAAGAAAAAGAAAAAAACAGAAGCGCAGCATGTGTGGAATGCTTAGCATGGCAGTGCTGATAGAACTACAAGGCATAGCATTGCTGAGCCTTGTAGTAATATCAGCGTCAGCATGTTAAGCCTTCTAAACATGCTGCGCTATCTCCGGTGCCTAAAAAAAATAAATTTGCAAAAAACATACATACATAGACAAACGTGTGCATTAAAAAAGCCTTTACACTGTATAACAATGCCCCCTAATGTGTACCTCCGGAGGCCACCATACCCTACTAAATGTGTAGTAATGTACTGTGTGTTGTAGAAAATAAATAACACATTTTAATACTCACCGTTTAGCTGTCATCATTCTTGGGACGAGTTGCTTGGAGTTTTTTCTTCTCCAGTTGCTTGTAGAATCTTCTCCGGTTGATAGAAGTTGCAGCTCCGGTCCTCTCTTCAATTCTTCTGCCTCTACTGGCACTTGCCTCGGCGACAGGATCCTTCCTCTTCTTCCTCTCCGCTCCTAATGACCATTCGGTCACTAGAGGACAGCCTTTTATAGTAATGATGACGTCAATTATAGGTGCCGGAAGAGGCCAAAGAGCGGACCGGAGCTACATCTTCTATCAACCGGAGAAGATTCTACAAGCAACTAGAGAAGATGACCTACCAAGAAGAAAGAAACTCCGAACAACTCGTCCCAAGAATGATGACAGCTAAATGGTGAGTATTGAAATGTGTTATTTATTTTATACAACACACAGTACATTACTACACATTTAGTATAGTACACGGTGGTCACCGGAGGTACGTTAACACATTAGGGGGCATTGTTATGCAGTGTAAAGGTTTATTTTAGCCACACATGTATATTAATGTATTACTGTATGTTTTTTTTTCACAATGTTTTTTTTTTCATGCACCGGATAAAACTAAAGTGCCTTCTGTGTGGGGCGCTTTCAATGAAAGCGCCCCACACCGTACATGAAAAACACATGTCAATATATTTGACATGTGTTTTTCACTATAAAAAATGCCAGCGCAGCATGCTTAGAAGGCTTAACATGCTGACGCTGATATTACTACAAGGCTCAGCAATGCTGAGCCTTATAGTTCTATCAGTGCAACCATGCTAAGTATTCCAGACATGCTGCGCAGGCATTTTGTATAGTGAAAAACACATGTCAAATATATTGACATTTGTTTTTCATGCACGGTGTGGGGCGCTTTTATTGAAAGCGCCCCACACAGAAGGCACTTTAGTTTTAAACGATTTGCCGACGATCTAAAGGCGATTTAGACAAATCTCCTTTAGTGAATACCGCGATCTGTATTTATTTTTAAAGGCAAACATCTGGACGAGTTTTGTCCAGCGATGTTTGCCTGGTTGATTTTGTCAAAGCCCAAAGTCCTGGGACTTTGGGCCTGATCCAGAGCTACGAAATTGCTGTCCGACGGGCGAGCGTACGCCCGTTTTTTGCGTATTTTCGTACGAAAATTCGCACTGCGCATGCCCAGTATGACAGCTTCCTGTCGGCTGGACGACATGAGCGTATAGCGTTCGTATGGTGTGCGACTTTTTCGCTCGAGGGGCGTGCGTTCAGTACGACGGTCGGCTGGGCGCTCGTTTTACAACAGGGAGGCGGGGATAGCCATTTAAATTGTACAGTATGGGCGTGCTAAGCCCGTACGCTCAGCGTATTTTGTGCGAAAATTCGTACGGCCGACGGTCGTACCCAGTGTAGGGTATAGCCGCCGTAAGCAGGGACTTTACTATGGGAGTGTTAGGGGCGTGTATGTTGATACGCCCGAGCGAACGTTCGCATTCGCCCGTCGTGCGAAAATTTCGTAGCTCTGGATCAGGCCCTTTGGCTTTAGTGAATACCACGATAGCAAAATCACTGCTAAAGTCCCGGGACTTTGGGGGATTTTGACAAAATAGACTTTAGTAAATATACCCCCATGAGAGAATTAATATAGTCCACTTGGTGTGATTTACTGACTGATGATACTAGCAGTAGATTTAAACTCTCTGAAATTATGGAAAGCTTTGTGATCTCTAGAAAAGTCTGGAAAGATAATTTTAGGCTCTTAAGCAGGGGTATCAAAAGGACATTGCTTAAAACTGAATTTGGTTGGTTAGGACTTGGAGATAACATGTGCCAATTTGTAAAAGCAACAGATGGTAAATATATTCACAGGTAGTTACAGTACACTCAGCAGACAAAAGTACACTAGGAAGTACGAAGAACTGAGAGAGCTGGATCAGAACTGGATACCAAGAAACAGAAATTATAACAGCAAAG
Source organism: Limnodynastes dumerilii (assembly GCA_011038615.1). NCBI lineage: Eukaryota > Metazoa > Chordata > Amphibia > Anura > Limnodynastidae > Limnodynastes > Limnodynastes dumerilii. The sequence goes on along the minus strand of WWET01001849.1, from coordinate 100,546 downwards.
GTAAGATATGGGAAGGGTCTTATATACAGACCAGTAAACAAATAAAGAGGAGACCTGAGTAGGCAGATGTAATTCAGAACCTGCTGCTGAAAGAGCCTGGCCAAAGTTGGTTAATTAACTTGCACTGTAGAGCAACTGAATAGGAATGAAACAAAACAACTAGTGCATAACTGTACATTGCCCATAGTTTCTGGAGGACTAAAAAAGTCCCCGAATTCCAGCAAAAACTGAACTGAGTCTGCTGTTTTCACTATCTTAAAGCGTAACTGTGGCTCAGTTTTCTCTGAACACCACTGTTTTTCAAATAAGAGGGGGGATAGTAGGTAGTGTCATATAAGAGATCTTTGTCCAGGCAGGTATACAGATCCACAGAACCAGATATCAGGAAACAGATAGACATAAACAAGACATAGCAGGCAGACAAGACTGAGGCAGGACAATGAACAAACAGAAACCCTGTGGGGAACAGGGATAAAAAGCAAGGCAGAGTACTAGCAGGCCACAGATATACAGACAAGGCAAATGTAAGGTCAAAAACAATAACAGAAACTGCAGGGAGTAGACTATAAACATCACTAAACAGCCAATCAGTGCTGGTCTGAGTCCTGGCTATTGGGCACAAGCTGAACCCCATTAATCATGCTAGCACTTTGGGTAGAAGCTATGGCTGTGCAGTTTATACAGCAACTTGGCTGCTTAGCAACAACCATGTTTGCTGCCATCCAGCTATCTGAGAGAGCAGCATCCTGGCTGCCTAGCAACAACCAGGAGCTGCTTGAGCGGCCAAGAGAGAAAGAGTAATACTTTGTGCTGTTTTTCTTGAGGGAGACAGCAGTAGAGCTGGCTCTGTGAACCAAGGAACTAAAGGGGATCCCTGAGATTCAAGAATCACTCAGCATGGCCTAATTGGTAGCTTCCACTACATCCTAATGTGTATATGCAACAGCACAACCAAATACAAAAACATAACTTAGAACGGCTATGCAGCTACTAAAAATCTATCCAGTCTCCTTGGGCACTGAGTAAGATCAAATGTTGTAGAAGTGAGGAGAATCTCTTCTAAGTTCATGAACTGTGTAAGAGTCTCAATTACTGAATGTCTCTTAGATAAGTAGGGTAAAATGTGTGTGCAGCAAATAACTTTCTCTGAATTCTGAAATAATATATGACATGACAAGGATGCTAGCCAAAAACACATCACAATTGTAGCCGCAAGCACAGTATACAAAACACTATATTATAATTTTGTAAAACATTGTGTGAGCAGCAAAAGGGAGAAAGACATTTCCATTCCGTCAGGAAGAAGAGAGTCATTACACATGCAGTATTCACAATGTGCAATTATTATTTGGAAAGGATAATATAAATGCTATAAGCCTCTTAATTAGCTATTATTGTAATAGTATTTTTGTTATAACTTTATCCGGTCAACAAGAACATCATAACCATAAAATTATATTACATATACGAGCAAACAATTTAATTTTAACTTTATGAAATATTATATATAAATAAACACAGAAATAGCAGGTTTTTATCACTGAGTACCGTATTCAGAATTAAGAACGTCTGGTAATTGACGCACACGCCAAATGCGTAAGTGGGGTGATTTCTATTCAGGGCGCATGTGCAGACCATGGAGATACGAAGCATAATTGAAATAATGCGTAAGTAATTTCCGTACGTCAAAAAATGCGTATGAACATAAAAGATCGGACGGATTATTAATTTGTCACTATATTAGCACCTGACTAAATTACTCTGTCTCCTATGATATAAGTCCATCCAGGGGCCGGGTATGAAGAGTTGATGGACAGATTTGATGGGTCTGGATCAGTAAAAGTTGGGCGACATCACACCTCTGCTGCAAATGAACTTCCTCTGTCAGACTGCAACCCACCACTGGGTCACCCTCTACATAAGCTTTGAGGAGACTTCTGGCTGTCCCAATTCTCACCTACCTTACCACCCCTGCAGATACAGAGGTGCTCCCAACATCAGGCACACTGCACTTACGCTGATGGGGGTGGGAGGCTTTCTTCTGCTACGGCTCTGCTGTTTGTCATCTTTATATGAAAGGCAGTGGCGCAGTAGTGGAGAAAAGCCTTTGGAGCTTAGCAGAGGAATGTTTTTAAAAGGCAGGGTTGGTGTAGAGGAGCCTCTACACCCTGGTGCACCTAGCAGTGCATCCACCCACTTACCAAATTGCGCCAGCTCTGCCCAGGGGTTAGGGGTTCCAGCTTCCCATAAAAGCCCCACAAAGAATTTAAATGAAAAATCATATATAAAAATGCAGCAGAACATAGTGTGTGGCGACAATAACAATCTGCTGCATATATACAGTGGAGTGGATCACACACAATGACGCTGGGCTACAGTCTATCACAGTCACATGGCTGGGACAAGCAGCCGATTCCTGCGAGGTAAGGGGAGTTATCCGGTCCTTGTGCCATTTCCAGACCACTAATACACGTGGGGCACTAATACATGTAGGGGTCTACAGATGGAATGCTATAAAAAGTACATGTGGGGTATTTACTGAGCCTGAGAATTGAATCTATACAGTATATAGCTTCCAGACTCTTATATCTCTCATTCATCTCTCTCTCTCTTATATATATTCTCGGAATGGCAAGGAAAACTATACGCTATGTTAGTGTGTGTGTGTGTGTGTGTGTATACATATACACAAACACACACATGAAATTCTTTAGTGACTTATTTCCCTTCTCTTTAATGTTCACAAATAAAGGGATACAGAGCTGCCATTCCCCTGAACAGACCCCGGAACCTTGCATAGTAGGGGATGGGGAGTTCCTTTACCCTTCATTACAAACCACTGTGCGTTGCTGCCATTCATCAGGAGACAGAAACACAGGGACCAGTCCGATACCAGACACAAGCATGGTGACCAGCTGAATAGCTGGCCTGAAAGACACAGCAGAGAATTGCAGTGGTGCCCACCACTCCACTGAAGAGCCTCAATTTAGGGAGATCTACGCCAGAGCTGGAAATACACTGAGTGACAGCCCAGTGCTGGAAATACACTGAGTGACAGCCTAGCTACGGATCTTGTTGCTACATCCAGTACCATAAGCAATACAAATGTAAGTGCATCTTGATACACCCAGCACTTACCTTTACCATGTCTGTCTACACTATATAGTGCTGTTTCTCCCCTTGTCTTTCCCTGTTTATTTGCCTGCACCACTTTTCTTACCTTGGAAGCACCACAGGAGCATTATTTGACTTTCACCACCGATAAATCAAGACCATTGGTGTTATAGCTATACTCCATTACAGGACCACCATCTCCAACATATTACCAATCCACCTATATATACAGAAGCACCTGACACACACAAACACACGGCTATGTGAACATAGCGCTACTGTCATTTTTCTACATAGAATTCTGGTCAGAATTACTTAAGTAAAATTGCACAGCAAACACTATATCTGGAATATAACTTATGTTATCAAGGCACAGGCATTGAAGTATTTTTTTATGTAAGCACAGTACTAGGTTAGAGTATAGAGAAATTACTTCTATGATAAATGCATATATTTCTTTGAAATAGTTTATTTAACTTTCTGAAACAACCAATACACGGTTAACCTTTAGGGCCAGATTTATTAAGCTGCGGGTTTGGAAAAGTGAAGACGTTGCCTATAGCAACCAAACAGATTCTAGCACTCACTTTCTTATTACATGCTAGAGAATGTCAGCTAGAATCTGATTGGTTGCTATGTGCAACATCTCTACTTAGGAAATCTGGCCCTTAGTCTATAATCTACCAAGAATGAGCTAAGAACATACAATTTCTATTCTTTGCCCTATATACAGTTTATACTTTGTTAAACTTTGTACATATAGCTGTTGTCTATTACTGAATTGTTATCTTAGTGCTGGTTTATCGCTGTTTGACTCACATGGTTTTGTTTTGTACATATAATAGACATGGTGCACCGTTCAGTTCAGTCTGACTGACAATTGAGTATGAAATTTGGGCTTTGGTATACAATTTGGAGAAAGCTGGAACATTGTCAAGGTGTGTGTGTGTATATATATGTGTGTATATATTTTTGTCTGCTTAAAAAGCCCTGATGTTTAGGCAATAATAGGCAGTAGAAAGTATAATCCACATCTGATGTGTCTGTTTGAAGTACACCTGCTGAAGAGAAACATGGAATGGGTATTCTTACCATGCTGTGTCAGTCATGTGTGATACTAATAATGTTCCTGATAAGCGTCTGGAGAGATAAATGTAAAATGCAACGACATTATCTCCTGGTGTTGCTACTGTTAAAAATCTAAATCTAATCTAAGTCCCCCTGAAGTGCAGAACACACTACATGTTGTCTAGAATGAAATATTTACTTGTATCTTGACATCTAGCTCAGAGAAATATCCACTCACTCTCCTATGCTGTTGGTGAACTGTACCGTTGCAAGGAACAACAGGTTCTAGAAATAAAACCCCTTTTGTGTATACAACGTGATTGGTTATAAATGTATGAATGCATGGATGAAGAGGTGTTCCTCCAAATGGGAAGCTTTTAGAGCATAGGAAGGCAGAATATGACTTAAAAAATACAGGATAGATATTAATAGTGATAATAGGGGTTTGTCAGGCAGGCCAGATGTTACCATTAAGCAGGTTTAGGTAGATCTATAGGGTGCCATGTGATCAGGGACACTGCAGAACTCATAAGCTGCAGCTCAGATAATCCCCTGTTGTGGTGACAGCCGAGCAGGTAAAGTAAGCGCCAATACAGTGATCAGCTGAGACGTGGCCCTAGTAGTGCATTATACAGGATTGGCGTTTATGTTGATCCACTGTGCCTTTCAACCAGTACAATTAAACAATGCCAAGGGTGACTGGAAAAGGAGTGGGGGGAATGGGCTGAAGCTTGGCCTAGGATGTCAAGGTATGGCTAATGTGTGGGAATAGCTATTTAAATCAGACAGTAAGGGCTGATGTATGTATGATGCAGTGTTGCCTGCACACAGACGTGTGGGGAATACTTAAGATAGGGTTCTGGCCACAGATTTAGGCCCAGATTCACATACCAATAGTAGCTACTAAGCATGTGTAGTACCTATTTTACGTAATCTATGTATCGTTTCGTTACATAGATTGCGTATATCCGGTCGTTAAAGACTGCATATACGCAATCTACGTAACGAAGCGATACATAGATTACGTAAAATAGTTACTATGCATGCGTACTATTGGTATTTTAAGACTGTATGTGCAACATGTACGGTGTTGTGAATCCAGGCCTTTACCTCCACATGTAGAAGTGCAGGATCACTAAATCCATGCTTTTGACTCTTTTGCAAACGTAAGAATTTTATTTCTGAATAAGGGCCCTTGGATGGAATTCGCTGTTATGGGTCCTTTCTGTTCCGTAGTCTCTGCTGTGGAGGCTATCATACGGAACTGCTGATCCACAGCCCTGGATGTATGAATTGTGGATCCGCCACTTCTACCCTACCTTAAGTATTCCGCACGGAAGCCCTTACTTAGCCAAGCCCTTACTGTACAATTTACATACCCCAGCCCATCCCCATGAGTATCTCCTACGTACGAGGGGTGGGCACGATGCCCCGCCCCCACCCCCTTCCTTGTGTGTGGGGCTCAGATCCGCACAGAATGCAGCATCGGTCTGCTGTGCTTCTTTGCGGAGATAATGGTACTGTGGACCATTGTGTGCCTAGGAGAAAGACTAGCCATAATAACCGCTGACCCTTCTCCTATCCCATCTTTGCATCACTCTTACCTGCTGTCTCCACCAAAGCCAGGTTCTTCAGTCGGCAATCAGTGAGTATCTCTTGCAGTTCCCGATACTTGCTGTTGAGTGTCACAAAAGGGATGTTTCTCAACATTATGTCCTCAACCCGCACATTGTACTTTCTGAAATACAATCAAATTACTCTGTCACAAACGGTCTTCTTACATACATCTTTTATTACCCTTATAGACATTTAAGCACAATTTAGGACTTGAATCAGAAGTGTCTTTATAAAGAAATGATGAAAAGAATGAAATTGGCATATTAAGCTCTACACAGAGAAACTATACTAAGCGTGGTATATATTTAGATAGTAATGAAAGGCTGTCATTAAGGACACATTTTGTTAGATGATGTAATAGCATGAACGCAGAGAGATTTATTTTGTTGGGAACCTCTGCCATCTGCTGTACAATGTAGAGTGATCCCATTCTGATCAGATCAATCCACTTGGCTTGCAATCCATATAGCAATGTGGGACATCAGCTGGTGGTTTATAAGGCTGTGTGCTGATCCAGTGTATACAGAAGCACAGAGCAGCCAGATGTACAGTGCAATCCAAATGCGAATACAGACTGGCCCACACAAGAAGGGTCCTCGCGATTGGGATGGAATTTGCTACACATCTGGTTACTCTGCAGGAGAGCCACATGACTGAATTCAGATAGCAGCAGGGTTGAAATGTGAGTACAGGGAAAGATTTGTCATTTAAACAATGTCGTGTCATTATATACAAGCTGTAAATGATATTTCGGTTAGCTAAACCTCTTACTCTACTGTTTATTTCAGCAAAACAAAATAAAAATATGAATTAGCAAGTTCTAGGTAAATGTAGATATTTTCTGTACAACTTCAGGATGAATAATAATAATAATAATAAAACAGATAAAACATTCGGCTTGCATACACTATGAGATGTCCCCATGACTGAAATGACACTCTGACCTCCATGGACATTGCATAGTGGACACACACTGCCTGATAAATCTTTGTGCTGATTCTAATAGGATCAGCAAAATGGCAGTCAGATTATTCAGTCATTCCAGTTATATTCATCCCAACCAATGTGTTCTGTTGTCATGGCGGCAAATTGTACATGCCATACACTACATGATAATGGAGACGATTACTGTATAGTGTCTAGAAACAATAGATCAAACGAGTTTACTTCCACCTAGTGGCAACACCAAGTACTACGAGACTACAAAACAATTGGGTGTGATTTGCCGGTATGATGGACCGTATTCACACCTAAGAAGCAAACGCTTCTTAGGTGCGGATCCTTAGTAAATGACCTACTACGCATTTTACGCAATACAGGCATTGCCTCCGTGCAGTCTTTAATTTACTTATTTTAAGTAGAAAAAAGGTGGCGTAATGCCGACTCGAGGTCTGATTAGGTAGAAGAGGGAGCGGGTATAAAGACAACGGGCCTGATTCACACTTAAGAGGCTGCGGCTTCTTAAGTGCGTACGTGTCCGAAATGACCTACTGCGCATGCATAGTAGGTAATTCACGCTATCTACATAGCCAATCGGCACGTAGATAGCGTAGGTGCGGTCTTTAAAGACCCCACGCAGCAATATCCATAGAAAGAGGCGGCATTATGCCACTTCGGGGTGTTTTTAGGCAGAAGTGGGAGGGGGGATATTTAGATTAGCTGGGGAGGTGCAATGTCAGTACGGACATTGCACGGAGAGATAAAGTAGCCCTATGGCACTTGTAAGGTGGGGAGGTGCAGCCTAAAGCTAACCCTTCATGTCCCGCACTCTATGCCTAACCTTCTGTGTCCCGCAGCCTAACCCTAACATTGCCACAAACAGTCCCCATTCTCTCCCTGGTGTCCCCACAGGTTGCCACAGCCCGTTTCCAGCACCAGGGAGAGAACACTTAACTATTGGGAATAAAAATAAATAAAAATCCCAATGTGAATCATTTTGACAATGATATTACCGCAATTGAGATGGCATTTGTATTATTGTCAAAATAGGGCCTATTGTACCGGCAACTGCATCCCAAAACAATTAGGCTTCTCCTATGCACTGAACACTTCCTGCAGAATTAAGGTTTGCCATATTCATCAGTAATCAATGTAAAACCAACAGTCCACCTATATGCATGTAGACATGTTTTCTTCATACGATTGATCTATGAGGAAAAAAAAGGCTTATGGTTTTACACAGATTGAAGCTATAATTTAGATACACTAAATGAAATCTATTTACCAAAAATGACTGCCAGCTATAAGAGTCATAAATTAAACCCCATAGAGGAGGCTCAACCTGAAACCTCTGATCACTTTTCCTTTCTTCCCCAAATGTGTCAGTTACAGTATTCAATTCATTAAAGTAAAGTTGATCCTATAGGTTAAATTTTTTTTTTAAATATAATGAAATAACAGCACAACAGAGGGCATGACCTAATATTCAGTTAATACTTTATAATATCACAATAAAACATATCTTTTAGAAATAAAATATATGAAGAGAAATTCAGTTAGACCCAGTGTTTTGCTACAGTAGTTACATTTATTCATAGTCTCATTGGGCCTGATCCTAAGTAACGCCCGCCGTCGCTCGGACAGCAGGCATAAGATCGGCTTTGCAGCCGATCTGCGCATGCGCCGGGCAGATGTCCGTAGCAGCGCCGTAGGTGGGCGGGGATAGATAGTTAAATGATGGTGGGAGGGCGGGCTAAGCTAAGCTCCTGTGCGAGTGTATGGCCACTTCTATACGCCGGCTGAAGTTAGGGTAGCCTTCAGCCCGCGTAAGGAAGAAGCCATATGCCCGCACAGGGGGAGTGCCAGGGTAAGTGAACGCCGATACGCTGTGCTTTAGTAAGCACAGCGCATCGGCGTAGGTCTGGATTAGGCCCATTGACCCAATAATCTGTACTCTTATAGTTCTGCGTAGTTGTGTCATAAGGTGTATTATTAATATGGTTCATGAAACACATAATTTTTTTTTGTGGAACGTTCACACATATATCTGCATTTTTAGAATTTTTGATGTGAACATTTGGATTCGCCACGTACAGAAGAAGTCTGCTGTAAAATGGTACTGCGCATGGGTGATACCAATATCTCCGCAATGGAGCGCAGCTGACCGATGCTGTGGGAGGTGGTTGATAAGCGGGATGATATTGGCCCCACTCATCTCTCCTTCTTGGACCAATAATCCAGGCTGAAGAGGAAGGAGCTGCTGAGATTGACAGTAGGCCCTTGCAACTGGTTGGCTGCAAAAACCTCCTGTCAGTCTCTGCGATGATATCAGGAGCTTGGGTCCGATATAGTTTAAACTTGCCGTACAATCAAATAATAGTAGTGTGTTTCTAGTGCAAATAATGGTGATTTGGAAAATCCCTCCAGACCACTCATTACCGCAATTATTGTCTGAACTCTCATTATATGTATGATTGGGCCAATAATATGGCTAGCTTTAGTGCAGTGAATAGGCACAATACTCATGGATTCTGCATAGATTTTAATACTTACCGCTACGTGTATTTGATTATATATTTGTAAATTTATTTATGATACTATATTGTACAGTACACTCAGGATATAATTTACTAAAATTTTACTGAATTTTTTTAATCACAAACCTGGTACTTGTATTTTACTGCATATTTAATGATCTATAAAGGGTACTAGCAGCAGTGTACATTGTGCCTTAATTCATTTTACTGATAACATTACGATTACATTATAACATGTATATCATTATATATCAATATGTTATACATATCTCATACTCACTCCTGGTGGCCAAACCCCAGTTCTGGGAGGTATGGCAGCTTTTTGATGCGAATAATACTGTCATACAGCGATGGCTGCAGGCTCTGAGCCACTGCATTTGCCAGAATAACTGCAATCATCACTGGGAGGATATGAGATATCTGTCCTGTCAACTCGAAGACAATGACGGCGGTGGACACTGTGTGTGTAACAGCTCCGGAAAGTGCTGCAGCTCCTGGTGAAAGAATGGAGCATGAGGATAGGAGTTTAGAAAACATTGTAAACAGTGCAAAAAAAAATACAAATAAACTTCTTACCAACAACTGCATAGCCACCAGGTACAATCCGATAGGTGCTTCCGTCACTGTGAATACCGTCAGGGAACCAGGCCGCCATACTCTCACCAACCAACCTTCCAAATGCAGCACCTTCAGTGTGCAAGATGATAACGGTAAGCAAATAAAATACCTGAATATAGTTATAAAGATTTCTCCTGGTGAAAACATAGATCATAGTTTATACTGGAATATAATGTAAATGCTGCTTTCTTATTTTGTAGACAAGTAAAGATAAAAAACAACATCATGACTTATTCTGAAAATATTGAAGCAGTATGAGAACATTACACTAACAATGGAATTACTATGATTAATGAGGGCTTTTCTCACGCAATACTGTTGTAGTAAACAATGAGCATTGTGGAGCTACCAATGTGGGTGTACTGGACATTTGTGTAGGAGTTCCTGACATAAGATTTTGGTGTATCTCATTTTCCATCATAACAGGAGGAAAATATGTCCAAATGTCAGGAAACACCACATAAAGCAACCTTTCAATGTCCTTTTAGGATATTTTTAGGATATTTTGCAGACTCAAATACAAAATCATTTTGCTAACCTACAAAGCCATCAATAAGACTGCACCCACATACATATCCTCACTCATCTCAAGATGCATCCCAGCTTCCTCCCTCAGATCTTCACACTGACACGAACCCCCCTACTCTCTGAACTTTCAAGCTCTCCCTTAAAACACCCATTTTCAGAAAAGCTTACAAAATTATCAACCTTTTTCTTTATATTTGTCTACCCTATTTACAACTACATTGCAATCTGGTTTTCCTTTCAGTTACATGATGAACACAGACTTTTATTTCCATACTAAAATTACTCTCAGTTCTGCTAGCAACACTGCTGTGATAATGGATCATACAGAGCCCTGATCACTCTTTTTACTATATAACCTGGCTGGTCCATTGTGGGTGTGGATCCCCGCTTCGAACGGCACTTTGATAGGGCCGTTCTCTCCCAGCCAGTTCTGAACTGAGGCATAGCAATCGATCCCACGGTGCTCAAATAAGCAAGTAAAAAACAAACAAACTACCCTTTCACTAATTCTAACCCTAACCCTCCCTTCCCCACAGCCTGACCCCAACCCTCCCTTCCACACAGCCTGACCCCAACCCTCCCTTCCCCACAGCCTGACCCTAACCCTCCCTTCTCCGCAGCCTGACCCTAACCCTCCCTTCTCCGCAGCCTGACCCTAAGAACTACCTCCCCGCAGCCTAACCCTAACCTTCCCCTTCTAGCACTTTCTTTTATGTATCAATCCCCAATGTCCTATAGAGTGTAAGCTTGTGGGCATGGCCTTTAGTGGTACTTGAGGACAGGGTTTAAAACCCCTGCTTTAGAACAAGGGAAAGTATTATGACCTCTAAAGTTTATGTACTGTATATTCTATAGATTCAGATTCATTATTTATTACTTCCTTTATAATAATATATGCGTGTCCAATCATAAATGAGAAACTCTGTAACTTACCAATCACAAACACTGGCATGAATGCTCCACAGGGTACTGGTATTGTGGTAGCCAGAGCAGACATCCAAAACTACAGAGAAAAAAAATAGCCACATGAGGTGTAAGATAAATTGTAACAAAAAATGACCATGACAATAAGACAATTGTAAACAAGGCCTATCACTTGCACTATGACATGGCTTAGGTGTAACTTACCTTCATTATAATAAAGACCACTAGACTGACAAAGACATTGGTTTTAGGGTTTTTCCAGGCACTGGCAGCATCTCGGAACATAAAGTCCTCAGAGACTCCTTGCTGAGCCCACGTGCAGTTATCAAACAGAGATACCAAGGTCTCTTTCTGGGTCAGCTGGGGAGAAAGGCAGAAACTATTTTAGAGATTGGAAGGATGGTAAGTGATGAGTCGATACATATCTACCTTTATCACTTACCTGACCTGCCATGAACTGTCCAAATCCTGGAGGGAAAGTCAGAGTGGATATGAGTAATGTCACCAAAGCAGGAAACAGCAGGCGTCTGAGGGTTAATTATAACCAATCAGTGTGCAGAACATGTAACCGGAAAAAACAAATAACCCCCCAAAGAACACACTTCTATTTCCCACTTACAGCTAAAGCTTATGTCTTATTTGTAATGCTTGAAGATTTTTCCCTTTCCCCAGATTTTGAGTGCCACCTCCACTGACGTTCTGAACTATTTTATGCACAGACTGTTTGTAGATGATAATTATTACATTTTCCACAATGCCTTTTAACAATAAATTATATTGTTGTAGTTTGCTACTTCTTGCTGATTACCACATCAGCTATTTATATGATTGTTACTTTATTGCTCACCACTTGCACTGGATAAATATTACACCAGCAAACCTTTTATTATTTTCATTTTAGTTGATTTGATCATGCTGATTATCTTGTTAATTATTCATGTTAATTGTAAATTATATATTATCATTCTCACCATGATGCAATACAACTATTAATATACTTCCATTATGCAGACATTTAAAATGAAAATACGTTTTTTTTAACAAATATCGTAAACAACATCTAATTAAATAAAAGCTCTCTATCTTCTAAATATAAAAATGCCAAAAAAAACCACAAGAACAAACAGTAAAATATGAACATAGAATTTATAAATAAACAATAATACTGACAATTATAATGCTCAATGAAAAAATCTTATATTTGGCTATTATAGTGCTATCTAAATAAAGGGATTAGTAACATAAGAAGCATTAAACAACCAAACTGGAATAAAGTTACCTACAAATAGCAATTTATAAAACCCAACTTCAGAGTGAGATCTAAGGTAGTTTTGGGCCATATTCACACTTAAGAAGCTTGTGCTTCTTAAGTGCGTAGTACTAAGAAATGAGCTACTACGCATACTTACCATTTCATTACGTAGTTTGAGCATGTGCGGTCTTTAAAGACCGCATTACTTTAGCCATTAGAAAGTGCCACGGCAGACTCTGGCCAGGTATAAGAAGAGTGGGAGGGGGGAGGTATGGTAAGGAGCCGGGACAGGAACTTAGGGAAGCCCTAGAGCACTCTTAAGTGCCTTTCGTAAAAAAAAAAAAAAAAACAGGGGGAGGATGCTTTAAGATAGGTGCTGATACATGCTGATCGACACCTTAAAGCTTTCTTAAGCTTGAGTCAGGCCCTTTGTTTCCGCTCCCTTGTTAGACTTAGGCCAATAAAAAACTGTTAACCTTAATTTTTTTTAACCCTTCCTTTATGCACCCGTTTGCACTAACCTATAAATGGATCTGGGCAACTTCCATTTTGTGTATTCTGTATTTTTTTTGTTATATACTAAGCTTTATTTAAATACAAAAAAAAAACAAAAACGTAATAATTCATATAGTTGCTAAAGCGCATTAATCAGAGTTAGTGTTTTTATGGACCGGATCCAGACTTTTCTTGAACTTCAGCACGTTTGATTCACATATTTGACTATTTTTCCACACTGTGCATGTCAGCTAAACTGTGCTAATCAACTGGAATTCATTCAAACCCATCCTTAAGAAATAAGAGGTTCGAGAGAGGCTGGATTGAGTTCACAAGTGGTTGTTCCTTCTTTACAGCCTAAAAACATAGGGCTGCAAAAACGGGGAAAAAGCTTGCGGTGCGTTTTCCTGTCTATTACGGTAGCCAAAATTAGCAGATTTTTATGCGCATCCCACAAAATAAATTCCCAAGACTAGCTTCACACCGCAAATAACGCGGTGTGCGAAGATAATTGAATCGGGCCCATAATGTAGCTTCTGGCTGGGGAAATGACTAGAATATAAATGCAAGAAGCTAGATCCTGGGGCTTGTGGAATGATTGCATTATTTTGCATGGGATACAACTGCAATCAGAAGTCTATATCCAGACATTTTGGCTTATGCCACTTAATAAGTTTGTGCACTCTGGGATCATTACTTCTCTAGTAAATCTAGAGTCTTACAATAGGGAGAACAGTAATCATGTACATCAGAGAGGGAGCAGGACAGTACAACTTCTTAAATAGCAAACAAAACTGTTCTGGAGGGTAATATAAAAACAGTTGCCAATATACACATGCTGAGCATGAAAGAAGGTGGCACCTCCAGAAAAAGCTCAGGTGGGCACTCCAACATCATGTGTTCTAGGTATTTGGTTTACAATTTGAACCCTGTTTCATGGAACTGCAGCTTTAAAAACACCAAAGCAATCCTGTAGTAACCAGACCCCGGATTCACAACCGGGGACGTATTACACATACGCCCGCAATTTACTGATAATAGCTACTACGCATGCGTAGTAACTATATTGCGTAATCTGCGTATCATTTTGTTACGTAGATTGCGTGTATGCAGTCTTTAATCCGGGCCCAGGTCAGTAAGTCAAGACGCGCACATTAGAAATACTTACTTTTTCATAAGAAATTTGTTAATTGTTTTCTGCTTCCTCATGAACTCTACAATCTTACGATTTAAATAGACAAATAGAGCACCACCAAAGCCACTGGCAATCCTAAAAAAGAGAAGATTGTTTCAGAAGAAACCAAGCTGCAAGCACAGAGCACATAGGACATATAAAGCGGACATAAGCAATTTATTATGATAGCAATGTGAGAATCAAGTAAGAAATTAGGCAGTTGCTACGGTAATTATAGTGATTATAATATAGGGTGCAGAGGGCCAGAAAAAGCATGTGAGGGGCCTGATTCATGCACAGTACATCCTCATTTAGGATTTTCTAGAAATAAAGTTGTGAGTCACAGTGGATGTGTCAGCCCCATGCGTCCAGCAGAAAAGGGTGGGGGCTTTGCAGTGTGTCACTGTTACTGTGGTGTTTGATGACTGCGAGTCAGACCAGTAAATACAGCAGCTTTCCATTTTGAGTGGAAAACTAAATATTGCTTTTTGCAACCCATATAAATATATTCTAAATGTGGGAACACCAGCTCCCTATAAAAGTAAATCTATTAACCCGTCCCCCTTATTCTAATCCAAAAGATGTGGAATTTTAGCACAATATCTATGGGTCTATGATCCTCATTTAAGAAAGACGAGGACTTACGCAAGCCCCTTGCACGCGCCAGAAGTTACGCTACGGATCTCCATGCATATGGAACTCAGTTCCGTATGCTAGGAGATCAGAAGGGGGCCAGCACTTGACTTCCGCATGACTAATCCCTGCGATAGGCATGCTAATTAGGCTCCACGGGCGGCGATCAGCAGTTCCACATCTATATGTGTTTGGACGGAAGAATATCCATGCAGAGAAGTGAAGGCAGGGTACTGGACACAGAGATCTGGATCAGGTCCTATGAGTTACATGTAAACACTTGTAAACTAGTAAACTGTACTTGTAAAGTGTAAACTTGTATACCTGTAAACACTGGAACAGCAACGAACTCTAAACTGTTTTTCTGATTTGGTAATGTGTACTAGAAATCCTAGAGTTTTTCCCTTACTTCCGCCTTAACATAAATTTATGATTGGTCTTACAGCATATGGGCCAGCTTACACATAGCTAAACATATGGCTAATGCAGGGGCAACTCTGTACTGGGGCAAATCTGCAATCAAATTAATGAAAGGCTGGGAAGATGTTTATAAACACTGGTTTTTTTCTCTCTAAATATTTAACTGTATAGAAATCTTGCAGTTTTCATATATTTAGTTCCATAAATCTTACGAAGATACAAAAAGGATTTCAGTATTTTCAAGGCTAAGCAATGAACTTGAGCTATATGGGTAGACTAAAACTTTGTTATCAGAAATGGAGACTATCAGACATATCAGGGTTGGGGCGTTGTTAAACTGCCTTGTAGTGCTAAGAAAATACTATTCTAAAGAACTGAACATTCTAATGAGTTCTCGCAGTCACAGTTGAAGAGAAAATAAATAGAAAATGTGACAATCTAGGGCCTCTGCCAGATCTGATTGGCTGTCATTGCATGCACTCCCAAGAAATTGGTCAATAAAACATACAATAGCACTTCTGTTCATGTACCCATCTGCAGACAGAGTGGGCTAAATTTGACACAAGAACAACAAATGAGCTTTCAAAAACAGATATTTGTGTGGTTGGCCCTACAAGACCTTAAGTGACAATTGAGAGGCGTTTAGAGTAATAGAGAGATTGGCCAGAGAATGTAGAAGAACCGTGGGTCAAAAGGAGAAAGTTAATGCAAACAATTTGGAAAAAACTAGGTCAGGAGATAAGATCATATGCACATGGGGCCTGATCCAGCGCTACGAAAATTCGCACGACGGGCGAATGCGAACGTTCGCTCGGGCGTATCAACATACACGCCCCTAACACTCCCATAGTAAAGTCCCTGCTTACGGCGGCTATACCCTACACTGGGTACGACCGTCGGCCGTACGAATTTTCGCACAAAATACGCTGAGCGTACGGGCTTAGCACGCCCATACTGTACAATTTAAATGGCTATCCCCGCCTCCCTGTAGTAAAACGGGCGCCCAGCCGACCATCGTAAAGAAAGTACGCCCCGCGAGCGAAAAATACGCTAACAATACGCCCGCTATTCGCTCATGACGCTCGGGCGACCTGAAGCTGTCATACTGGGCATGCGCGTTGCGAATTTTTCGCAGAATTTTCGCATACGCTCGCCGTACGCTCGCTTGCGGTCGTTGCTCTGGATCAGGCCCATGGTCACTGAAAAGAGCTCATAGACAACTAATGAAATACTCAGGGATAGATTTTACTATATTTAAAGGCTTATTATGTGGTCCCTGAGGAGTATCAGATCGCCAATCACTGCTCTATAGTGTGCTATAAAAATTGGAGCCACAAGTAGAATAGTTGTTGTGGGTAAAACCGTCATTGTTCCTTTTTAGAAGATTTAGTAATTCTGCTCTGTTATCCAAAATAATGCTAAGTACTGTAGCAATGATCATATGACTGACACTGACCCAATCACAGCAAACGCTGGAAGTTCTTGCAGGTCAAATGGGAAGTCCAGACGAAAACGGGTTTTAAATAATGCAGTGATGGTCTCTAAAACAGAGATAACAAGATAGAGCTGAGTAAACATCAGACAAATTATTAAGAGCATAGAAAACACAGCCAAGTGACTCACAGAAGCTGTGTCATCAGCAGTGCTGGCTCCAATGAACCTTCTGCCTACGGCAACTAATAACATGACTATCCATGACACTAACATCCACTGACCAACTCAATGACATGCTTCTTATTAGGGCTGCAATGACTGGGGTTTATAATTAGGAGAAATATGCAGCACAATTACAGCATTGGGGATTTCTGTAACATGCTAAATCATCCCTAGCAAAATAATGGCCTCTTTTAGCAATATATTCATTGGCTGCACTCTTTCACGTTCACTTGTTCTATAACTCAGCTATGGCTAGATCACATGTTACACAAATTAATTAACTGACAAAGTGCCTCTTTTACTCATATGAGCAATATTCAGTCACTTTACTCCCAATGTAAAATGAAATACTTGTGAGTCCAACAAGAAATAAATGCTATATAACTAGGTATAAGCTAAATACACACCAATTTCATGTAAAACTAATAAAGATTCATAAAGTTTAAAACAGTGACTGATGCTGAGCCCAAGCTGTAATGTGTACATATATGCACTGGCATGCACCAAAAATTGCCTTTGTATTGAGATTGTCTGCATATAATAGACTTACTGTCTGCCTGGAGTAAATTAAGGTCATTTACACACAGACCCGGTGGCGGAGGGGACAAGGGGGACAGCTGTGATGGACCCTGAGGTTCAGAGGGATCCCTGCAATCCACTATTGAAGAGGGATGAGGGCCCCCAAAAACATGACCAGTGTACCAGGCCCCAAGATTTCTGTTGCCAGGCCTGCGTACACATAAATAAAGCTAAGCCCCAAGGAACCTTACATGAGCCTTATACGCTTTTACAGATCAATGGCAGCATAGAAAAATTTGATGTGGTAATAATGATGGCAATCACAGGCGTAACCAAGCCCCTTTCCCAGTATCTCCAGAACCCATAGCAGTGGAACCCATTACAGCAACACCAGCATCACTAACTGCGTACTGATCCCTCCAGCTAATAGCACATCGCTCCTCTGCATTGCAGTTAAATCACTGCAGGAAATAAAATTCCCCATGGAATTATATAAAACAGATAAAAGGGATCTTTATTTAACAACAGTGTTATGAAAAATGTGTCTAAAATAACACTCATAAGAAGCTACTTATTTGTGCATATGAAACTTCATTCCAGTTCACCATGCATGAATACAGCAACAAATATTATAAAATCTTGTTAATATGCTGTAATTTACCAGTAATAAAAAAAACTTTGTTATATTTATGGGATATTGTCATTTCTTAACATTATCCCAGCCATGTGTACCTTCATCTTTGTTCCATACAGCGAGGACTCGAAATATGAAAGCGCTAAATGTTGCGGCAAAGAAGCCACGCCAGTAATTTCGGACAGCAAAGAATGTGGAGGTTACCTCAATACTAAATAGGACACCTAGATGAGAAAAATTATCAAAATATTTATCAACGATAACACGTGCATACATCACAAAAAGAAAAAAACTAAATCAAAACCAATTATCTACCAAATGACATCTGGTTTACCAACATTTCTCCAACATTTTAAATTGGAATAGTTGGAACATTATTCTCTATTTGTGAAAAGCGTCTGTTGTGAAAGTCACTAAAGCAAATAAAAAAAAAATACACCAAGAGAAGTTAAAAAATATCAGAAAACAGACCATCGTACTGGAAAACCACACCCATAATTAAGGATGGATAATGGGCTTTAGTACAGGCCATATATTCTAAGGGGTGTTTTTTGCCACTGAGAACTGCCCTTTTTTGAAAGGCCCTTTTTTTGCAAGTGCTGTTTTCAACACCCTGTTTCCGAGGAGAGAGCAGAAGCAAATGTTCCTGCACTGCCATAAACAGGTAATCACCGATCAATATTTCCCCGACTCTTATGCTAATCCTCACCCTAACCCTCCCCTTCCATGACCTTAACCCTCCCTTCACCACAGCCTGAACCTAACCTTCCCCTTATCTGATCCATTCCCTCCCCGCAGCCTAACCTTAAGTGTCCCCTTCTAGTCTTCATAAACTCCCCACAGCCTAACCCTAAGTCTCTCCTTCTAAGCGCTACCCCCTCCCCGCAGCCTAACCCCAAGATTACCCTCCTAGACTACACATCCCCTCTCCTGAACCTGTCGGAGAGTTAGAAACGGTTGGGTCCTGTGGCGTAAATTTCTAGTTTCTGACATTTTTGAAACAGGCACAGCCGATTAGCTGTCGGCTGTGAAATTTAAAAAATGTCATTTGCATCCCCTACAGATGCCTTCTTCGTGTCTTCTGCAGTTTCTGAAACTGTGTCTCCTTGAAGCAATATCCTGATTTTGCACCAGTTTTTGTTAGTGCCTGCAGCCACAAATACAGACATTGCTTAGTAGCATATTATGCTATTCACTCACACAATAGAGCGATTTCTGGTTCAATCATCCAATTATCCGGAGATCAGACTGCTTAACGCTGTAGTGTGTAGACATTATGAATTTTCTAAACGATTTTCGAAAACAGGCCATAAACCTTCTGGTTTAATTACTTTAACGTTTAGAATAACTAATACATAATATAATATCATCCACAAAGTAACAATATAGTGTAGTGCATGGGCAATTCAGATAGTTTGTTCCAAACCCAGTGAAGTTCTCCACAGTAGGGTTCATAATATAATTCCGCAGCTCCAGTATTACACCTATGAAACAACTCATCGGGATCCACCAGCAACGAGTCTGTTGATCTGCCTCCTCAGCTCCGTCTATCTATTGCTGCCACTGTGGCCTAGTCATGGATCTCCTGAGAGCAACCCTTGACTTGATGCAGCAGAACTGCTTTCTGATATACCCACAGCAGACCCAGTGACCCCAGATACTTACCGCTCTGTCTTGATTGCCTCTAGGAACAGCCATTTTTCAATTTACCCCCAGTTGACACCTAATAGTCAGCTGTATGTATTTTAGAAAACGGCTGCATTGTGGAAAGAACCCTGCGAACTCCTGCCAGATACAATGGTTTACAAAAAAGCGAAGCTACAGGTTAGTGCAGGGGGGCTGCAGGTAGGGCAGGGATAGGCAAACTGCGGCTCTCCAGGTGTTGCGAAACTACAATTCCCAGTATGCTTTACCTGCAAAAGCATAGCTGGTACCTGACAATGTTTGATAGGAATTGTAGTTTTGCAACACCTGGAGAGCCTCAGTTTGCCTATCCCAGGGGTAGGGGATGGATGGGAGAAGGGGAGACTTACGGTTAGGCTGCAGTGAAGGGAGTTTTAGGGTTAAACAGCGGGGAAGGGAGTCTTAGGTTTGGGTTGCAGGGAAAGGAGTCTTAGGGTTAGGCTGCAGTAAAGGGAGTCTTAGGGTTAGGCTGCAGTAAAGGGAGTCTTAGGGTTAGGCTGCGGTGGAGGATGGAGTAGAGTAATGGAAAGGAAGGGTTAGGGTAAGAATTAGTATAAGGGTTGGGGTATAGGAAATAGAGAGCGTTGTTTACCTGTCTGCAGCGGGGCAGGAAGTTTCTTACTAGATCCATCTTCGGGAATGGGGACAAAATAGGGCCATTCTCAGGGATGACCAACACCCCTCCTGGACTACCTGGGACTCTAAAGCTCCTCTGCATCCCCCTCTCACTGTTGAACATGCTTCTTCTAGTGGATTCTGAGAAGTAAAGGATCCTTGCAGCCAGCACCAAAGTGCTGCATCTCTGCACTCAACAGTGCCAATAGATATCCCATGCAACAATCTGAGCAGAGGCTTGCAGCTTCCACTTGCCTCAGTGCTGATTTTCTTAATTATTTCAGACTGAAGCTCTGTTCCCAACATAGGAGTTACTATACAACCCTGTGCCAGAAAACTGCTAGCTGCTATCTAAAAATCGCTAACTGTACAGCGTCCAGCGTCAATCAGATGCTTTCATTGGCGCTGGAATTGGACTGGTTATCACATGCTGCCTGCTGTTACTAATAATTGCGTCCAATAAGTGTAGCTAGTTTTAACGCTAATCATTTTTTTAAGTTGATGGTTACATAATTATAAATATAGAATTAGGTGACTCCCACACATATAGTTAAAGAACAATTTTATTACTACCTCAGAGTCCTCCCACTTACAGTTTATTTATACCCTTGTCAAGAATCCTTCACACAGCGTTCTTCATACAGAGCGCACTACCCACACAACATCCTTACCTCCAATGGGAGCAGCAAAACAGCATCCAACTCCAACAGCACAGGCTGCAGCCAGCATCTCAATGTTTCGAGACTCATTCTAAGAAATTTGAAAGGTAGAATGATAGCAGCACATTATAAAGACAGCTCAATGCAAGCAAAATAGATGAAGGTGTCTATATATATATACCACCGCAAAAACACAAATTTACAGTGCACAACACCATTCGCTTTCATTAGCCTCTTTGTGAATAACTGGGAGTGCACTTCCCTCTTGCATGTGGACATCCAGACCTCTGTACGAATGGAACACGTGCAGAGGTCTGGCTCTGGTCCTTGTTGATTATTAGGGGTATTACTGTAACATAAGGCTCTCCCTGCAATACAGCAGCCTACTGACATAATAGAATAAGGTCTATTTATGGATAAGTGGTGATAAATATGAACGTTTATGACCAATTCTTGTGGCAATGAAAAAAAATACTATTTATTGCTGCAACTGAACATTGGCATGAAGTGACGATTATGGCCCCCTGATTGGGATGTGGAAAGCGATTTTCTTCTGTATCCAGACCTCCCTGCGGGTGAGGGGAGGCCATTACCCTTACTCATAGGTATTTCCGACACAAGACTCCTTCCTTAAGACCACCTTAAGACTTCCGTGCTGTCTTCACATAAAATGGGGATGGCTTGGAAGCATGGATACAGCAGAGAATCGCTTTCCACATCCTCGCTGTTGGATTCACACCCAGTATGGGACTCTATATCCAGCTCTGTACTGGGCCTGCGACGCATGCATAACGCAGGCGTTTTCTGATCCTATCGTATGGAAAAAACTCGTTTTGTAGAAGTCTAGATTTGGTCCATCGTGTTGAGCAATACTCCTTTGCTACTACAATACTGGTCTGGAGAAGTAAAGCTTAACTTTAAACAGGAAAATATATCTATTTCTTGTCTTATTAGGTCAGGAAGAGGACAGTGACTGTACTTTATTCCTGTAAAAATGCACTGGAGTGTATGAGTAACATATCACTGGCACAATGAATGTGACCAAAGGATTTGGGTCTCACACATCTCACAGTCAGACCAGCAGAGGGGTATTGTACAGTCTTGGATTACAATAGTGAACACTGCGGCAAGGCAGCAAAGCATGGACAAATCCTGCACTGGGCTGCAATCAATTCCTGCTCTATGTGAGCGGCACCGCAAAACAGCAACTCACTGAGATTAAAGTCCTGCACAGCAAAGGTCACAATGGCACTGAACCATTGTCGTCTTCTCTTCCATGGTGAGCACATTTTACAAAGGAAAACAAAAAATCAACTGTAGTACAAAAGAGAAGTGATATTAACTTTTAGAAGTATTTAGTTGGAAAATGTGAAAAGAAGCATATTTATTTGAGATACAGATATAAAAGTGCACAACACCAAAGAGAAGGCAAGAAAAAGATACAGCCATGATAAGCTTTCACTGCTCATCCGATAGGCATTAGAAAGTATAAGAAAGAGTTCACTACAATGGCAACTGAATTCTGTGTAACTACTCCTCGTATCTGTCAACCATGCAGAATCATCCCGGCCATATATAGCAATTAACTAAAATGGTGACAGATGATGAGAGAGAGAGAGACGCTGTCACATCAGCTTGTAAGTCTGCCACACCAAACATCACCCTAGGTAACAAGTCCCCAGTCCCTTGTCTCATTCCCAAGGACAAAATAAACCAGAGAGATTGCAATCTTCTACACATGACAAAATGAATAGAGAGCATCTCTTATGTACTCACTTCATAGATTCCTCCAAAGAGAGACATGAACTTGCTGAGCAGAGCAGCGCACATACTAGCAACATGGACAAACGGGCCCTGGGGAGTTGAGAAGGAGACATGTCAGCTCGGATTCACTCACTGATACGTAATGTAAATCCATGTGATGTGCCAGCAGATAGCTGACTGAAACATATTTGGCTCAAAAAGATAAATGTGATTATGAATGACGTTTGCAGGTAATGTGATTTCCTGTGTTACTTCTCCTGCATGTTGGTGTGAGGTACAGAATTCATGTCACAAATGTGAGAGACATTGTCATTCTAATACACAGAAATAACAACAACAGACCGGATTCACACTTCGCCATATATTCTGTACAACAGCCTCCATATGGAATTTGTGATCCACAATCCCACAGGTAGGAGAACAGGGCACTCCCCCCCCTGCTGTCCTGTGTGGATTGTGGACCCGTCAGCAGGACCCTACTTTAAGTATTCCACACGGAATCCCTTGAATGTGGAGCACTGAATTGTATGTAAGAGCTTGGCCAAACCCTTAGTGTACAATTTACATGCTTATTCCCACCCTCCATGTGTATCTTCTACACATGATGGGGGCTCAGATCTGCATGGAGTGAGTGCAGCATTGATCAGCTGCGCTCCGTTGTGGAGATAATGGTACTGTGCAAAGTATGCACAGAGGTCTGACCAACTCTGCGCACTAGTGTTCTGGGCATGCGCAGTGACTTCTATATATCAGATTTATGCAAACTGCTTGCGTATATCAGCTGTTGTATGGGAGTCTGGATCCGGACCATTTTAAGAAGAGGTTATTCTCATGTTATTAATTATTTATGTAATAAACAAACAAATAAGAAATCCCATACTCACTTCTTTTCCTAGTGGCATTCCACTCCCAAGGGCACAAGTCAATCCAATTACTTTGGCAATAAATGTTTTAAGGGTGAGATATTCTTTTAGCACCACACCACGCAGGATTGTCTTCATCTCGGGTATGCCGGAACCTGTGAGACAGCAGGCCACTTAACAGCAGAACCGTTACCAAAATAACGAAGCTACATTGGCGACAGATATGCCAACAGATTGCAAGAAAATACTCTGTGCCAATGACTTTAGTTACAAAGCACGCTGATATGGTTTTGTTTCACGACAAATGCCACATGCCTTTTTTCCACAACTGTAACTCAGAGAATTATTATACATGTCATTACTTCAGTTACTAGGCTACTTTAGGCCAACTGGTAGCCATTCGATTTTTTTTCTGATGAATCCAGCCTATAACAACCTGCACATTCTTTATTGCATAAATAATGTTTGACACTTTACCAGGGCCGTAACCAAGGGTGTGCAATAGTGACGGCTGCCTGGGGCACAAAGCTTAAGGAGGCAAAGATAAAGTAACCTAACTTTTCAAGTGGAGCTGGAGCTCCTTTTTATTCTTAATTGGATGCTGGGCACTATAGCTTGCCCGACAGTGATTATTTGAAGATGTGCACTGTGTTATATGATTTTAAAAATATGTTGGTACATTGTTCATGAATGTAATTATCTTTTATTTTATTTTTATTAAATAAGCTGTTGTGCACTATGAAGCACCCCTTTGCTTGTTACTTCTAGACTCTTTTCCAAAGAAGAGTGGGAACAGCTGCAGAAGGGAAAACACAGATCTATAGGGAATCTTGGAGCTCTGAGACTTTCATCGTGTTTATCCAATAGTCAGGCTATTTAGACAATACATTATAAAAGCGCATGCCCTTATCTCTTATATGGAAAAGCATTGAGAAATCTTAAAATCTGATGCCACCCTAAATAAAATACTTCAGAGAAACCCAAGTTCATGTATAGGAAAGCCAGGAATCTCAATAGCATGCTTGTGCCTAGTAATCTTTGTACTATACCACAAAAGATTATAAGTGATCCTTGAGGAAGGAAATGTATTTGGTTTATTAAAATGCACTCATTGTGTTATCTGTAAGTATGTTAACAGAAATGCAAAAACCATTTCAGACTGGGATGAAACTAAAGAACTCAATATTAATTCACCAAACTCAGTTATCTGTTTATTGCAGTATCTGTGTAAAAAGTAGTATGTTGCTAAAACACAACGTAGTGTTAAAACAAGGATACAAGAACATGTTAGAAATATTAAAAACATTAAAGCCATTCTGTATCGGAACTCTTCCAAAAAATGCATAAAAAGACCTAAGTGGGCTCACGTTTAAAATAATTGACCATGTCCCCTTAGGAGATAGAGGTGGTGACCTCACAAAAAAAACTGGCCCAATGTGAGATGAATTGGATATTCCAATTAAATATGTAAGTCCCCAATTGCTTGAATGAAAACTATGATAGTCCCCATTTTTATAAATTGATCTTATGTTCCATGCACTTAATTTGTGTTCATTTTACCCCCTTGTATACCATTATTTTGAACCATATTCACATTTAAGATAGATTACTGTGCGGTAGCCTGCAGAGGCTATCGTACGGATTTTGAGATTCACAATTCCGCATGAAGGAAAGCAGGGCACTCCCCCCTGATTCATCCAGATGGCAGTATCATTCAGCTGCACTCTGTTGCAGATATAATGGTACCGGTTGCATTCTTCGGCCAGAAAATCTTATTTGCGAAAAAGGGACATCCGAAAAGTTCCTTTTCGGATGTCCCTTTTCGATTACTTACCATTTTCTACATTTTTTTTCAGTGAGGGTGAGTATGCTATTCGGAAAAGACGATATCCCTCTGCTGCAACTATCGCTGGACGAGGGATAGGTGAGTAAACTCTCTGTGCGGGGTAGGGAAGGTTAGGGTCAGGCTGCAGGGGCGGGAGGGTTAGGGTCAGGCTGCAGGGGAGGGAGAGTTAGGGTCAGGCTGCCAGGAAAGGAGGGTTAGGGTTAGGGTAGTGAGAGCGGAGGGTTAGGGTTAGAATTATGGAAAGGAGCGGGGGGACTATTTTTACTAACTTTTTGGAGCACCGAACGCTCGGTGCTCCGTGGATCCATTGCAATGCCTACTCGAGGCATTTGCAATCGAAATGGGAGGAAACCGCACTTTCATAACGCAGTACCCAATGGTATTGAGCATGGGTTTACTTACCAAATCGATTGACCTAACATGTCCAATGGAAATTTCACCTCTATAAATGGGGTAAGTACGTAAGTAAGTCTTTTATAATCACATAGGACCAGATCCAGACCCCCGCACTTTTTCCGTACGCTGCCATAAGCACAGCCCCTTTTAACTTAAAAGCTCAGTTACTAACAAGTTTTATGTAACATTCAGTATCAGGCTTTTCCTAATATTTGTCTGTGACACAAAGACACACATGGGCATCACACATACCCACAGCCTGAGGTGCCATGATCTGTGTAAATCCTGCAGAGAAAGTGATGAGGACGACGGGATACGTGACCCAGGCCAAGTACTGAAGAAAAACATTGGTCTCCAAGCCACCGTACATCCACTTGTGAGCTGCGAAATAAAGAGGAAAATTCAGACAATAGCTTAGGAAAATAAGGAAAATAATAGATTGTGCAGAAAAGAAATGGAGGGAAGATTTGTATATAGTTTAGCAAACACCTTCTAGACTAGATAATGATAGTTAAATCCTTATTGGTTGCTATGGGCAATAACTTCATGTTTTGTCATTAAATATATCCATTATATCTCTTAGGCTTTAGTGCTGTAATGAACTTTCTTTCTTGCATAACACACAAGCAAAATGGTTTGTAAGGACAATTTATAGAATATCCAAATATACAGGTGTATGGTAAAATCTAGCTGTTCTTTATGTTCATATCTAGTTCCTAAAAAAGTTCCCAAAAGAAACGCAGGACAGATAAATGGGATGGTGCGGTCAATCTGATCATCTGATGTCTCTTCAATGAAAGTAGATAATACACACACACACACACGCACACACCAAGGACATTTTAAGAAATTATAGGTTCTTTGTGCACAGCTGGTAATTAGACCCCTCCGCTACCCTGGGGGAAACTTCCACGCTAACCCCCAGACAAGAGAGAGACAGATAAAGAGACAGAGAGACAGCTTGCGCTATATAAAATGATGTAAATAAATAAAATAAATAATGACTAACCATCTAATCCGACTCTGATTGGTGAATGCCCAGAGCCATCCACCAATCGGTAGGCTGCAAATTGCTTGAAATGCAGCTGAGAGGCCGTGCTGTGTTTGTATAAGCTGCAGTCACAGCTACCAGGACAATGCTCAGTCCCGGTTACCAGAACGCCAATGACATACGTTGTACAATTTTTGATCAAATACAACTTTTTCATTTAATAGATTGCTTGTCATTATTGTGTAAAGTTAACTCAGTATTCAGAAATAAAGGTCACAAATCTGAGGGCTGAAAGATAGCCAAAAACACAGATTGGATCATAACCAAGTCTCACCTTGTAAACAAACAGCAATTGTGAAGTCCATGACCCAGCTCACCAGAGCCATGAGTAAACCCAAGAGAATTAGGAATATCCAGTCCTCCCCAATACGTGACAGCAATAGTCGCTGAGAGTGTACACAGCAGACTGAAAAATGCAAAAGCCACAAAGAGTACACAGATTATAAAATGGATAAGCAACGAGCTAGTGGCAACATGTATGAAAAAAGGACGTATGTGTATGCAGGTTTCTCCTGCCACATAATAGGTGGAGACAGCCAACTGCAATGGGCATTTGAATAGCAAAGGCAGACATACACAGACTATTTACATCATGTGCATATGTCCTGCACCTATAATAGTCATGTTTTAAATTTAAAGTTTGTATCAATAAGCTGAACAACACACGGCCCTTTCCATTTGTGAAACTACATCTCACCATACCGTGCCCACTCTTGGCTGGTGGAGCATGCTGGAATTATAGTTACTTAACACCTGGTAGCTAGCAGATAGTGCCGGCCTGACTTCCATATAACATTGGCAGATACTCCACAATGCACTTTATTAGGAGTACAGAATTTCTTAGAATCAGCTGATTAGTAAGAGAACGAGATAAAAATTATAACATGAAGGAATAACAATTATATAATTAATGTAAATCTAACATTTCAGTAAGTTGATTTTTTTTCTGGAACAGCTATTTTGGACTTTAGTCTAGATAAGCATTAGCACAGGCCAAGGTGCATAATGTACACTGCAGATGAAAGTAAGACAATAACACTTGGAAAGCGTTCTGTAATATCACTATAATAGTAACTGGATATAACAGATTTCAGGGTGTGTGATCACAGTAATTTCACCATTTGCAGAAAATTCTTATCACAGTTATGGAATAGTGTTTCTCTAGTATGCAAGTGAAACACACTTATTGGGTCACCAAGTCCTCCATTGGTCCAGATTCTCAGTGGCTCAACCCAATTAGAGTGGTACATGTGGCTGGCATGATCTACATGTTGACATAAGCAAAAATAATAATTTGCCTTACAGAATGTATATTGTCTAGCAAGTTAACAATGGATTAATTATTTAATTAACATGTATGCAGCATGTAATGTTATCATTGTACTGTAGCAGGGTACTCTGGTCCTTACTTTACCCACGCAGCATAACTCCTTGCTAAAGGATCCTAGCTGTTTACCTTCCAGCTGATACACCTTACCTAAGGATTGGGTTGTGTGTATTCAGCAGCCAATCGGGATGTGGCTCTCCTCTTAAATAGCTGTCAGCTTCCTTGCCGGTCATAGCTTCTAGTTTTCTGGTGTTACCGGTCTGTGCTCCTGTTTGGTATCAGTTCCGATACAGTGATTCCTGAGTGTTACCTCTCTGTTTTGTTAATTGTTCCCCTTATTCCTGTTCCTCTGCTTCCTACATGTATGACCTGAGTGAGTGCCCCTGTGAGTATTATCTCATTTGCTTGTCTGTGCTGTCTCACACTTGCTATACTTACCTGCACGCCAGCCTTTCTGGTCACTACTGTGCAGTCCCACCTGCTATATTTACCTGCACGCCAGCCTGTCTGGTCACTGCTGTGTAGTCTCTCACCTACTACACTCTCCTGCTATATTTTCCTGCACACCAGCCCGTCTGGTCAGTACTTACCTATACTCTTGTCTGTCTGTAAGGGTGTTTACTATTGTCTACCGGTCTCTTTGTCACTCAACCTAGCTTAGGATTGTCAAATG
The DNA here is from genome assembly GCA_011038615.1 of Limnodynastes dumerilii. Taxonomy (NCBI): domain Eukaryota; kingdom Metazoa; phylum Chordata; class Amphibia; order Anura; family Limnodynastidae; genus Limnodynastes; species Limnodynastes dumerilii. The sequence continues at coordinate 71,541 of WWET01001849.1, read as the reverse complement.
AGGGCCAGGACCTGCTACAGGGGTGCAGCCAAGTCCATCCCATCATCAGGGGCTCTGACAAACACCACCCAGTAGTTAGACTCTGCACCTTAGTGTGTCAGTCTCATAACAGGGAGCAAAGTCTCTGTAACATTAAATATAAAGTTGACAGAGGTATATGGAAGGCTACACAGATAATACATACAGAGAGCCTACTTACGCACACAAAGTAAGGCATGTGCCCTCCAGATGTTACATTAGTTTAATTAACGTAAATTCCAACGCACGGAACAGAGTTCTGTACAATGGTATATAAGAAGAAATGAGCTTTGCTTCCCCTTCGCTCTCCAAGGTGTGTGTGGGGAAGAATCAAAATATTACAGTGTGGGTATGATTACCCACTCATAAGTGGATCAGCGGTTGGACAGACCGTTGTTCGGCATGTGCGACTTATGGCTGACTTATGGGGTGGATCCAGTCCTTAACATCTCTACCTTACAATGATGACCTTCAGTATACCAGTGGAACAAAAATACCACTGACGTCATTTATCAATAAAAGTTTGCAGGGGCAGTTTGCACAGTCAGCTATGCTGCAATATGATTTGGCAACAATAAGTAGACAAAGGAGATTAGAAATAAAACAGAGAAGACAAGCAGAGAGCTAGGGATAAAAAAAAGAGCTGATTCAGAGCTAGGCGTTGTAGCCAAAAAAGGAGCAAATTTTACCTTGACTTAACCTTGTAATTTGTTGCACTACAAGATGAAGCATATTTAAAATGTACTCATAAAATTGCAGATGAGGGAACATGCCCACCTCTGCTTCAAGATTATGTCTGTGCATGGGGGAAAGGCACATGGAAGGGTTATATCTGCCTCTGCAACAGTGATCTATATGCCAACATTAAATATATTTTATTATGCTTGCTGTGTATGTTTTACACATGCTTGTCAACATTCTATTTCCTCCCTGTAAGAGGTCACGGAGGGAAGAGAAAGCTGACAGACTACATGGGGCTTGATGATATAAACTGTGTAATCAAGTTCTGCCCCCACTGGCCAAAACTGCAAATCACAATACTGTAAGTGCTGAAAAGTTCCTATAAAACTAATCTTTCAGCATCAACATAAAGGTTTCCCATACTACAAATGTCTTTACTGCCTATACTTCAACAAGAATAAGAAGCTCTCTTTGAAATGTATGGTTCAGGCTGTCTCCGTAAGCCATATACTCTTTTCCTTGTATTCCTTTTAATTCCTGGATGTCCTTACCATTCAGTTACCAGTTCTCACTGTTCGTTATAACTAAAGAAGTTTACATAATACAACACAGTGTTTACACAACATTTAAAAAATGATAGGTAAGTCATTATGGATGATGAAGATGTGTTACCGCATTGGTACAGCAAAAGACTAGGTACATTGTGTACTTCACTAACAAAAAATAGCGGGAAAATTTGCAGAACCCGTAATAATAGTGGAAACCCTTGGGCGCTACAAAAAGGAGACAAACACAATGAGCCTCAGAGACAGTGAGGAGCAAACCCAGATAAGGCAGCTACAACTGCAATGTAAGGAAAGGGATGACAAACTCAGCAATGTTTCGGTCTTATAATAAAATTAAACCTCTGTCACGGTCATATGTTACAACCAATAATATACACCTGTGGCAAGCTCCCTGATCACAGATGTGTCCTCTCCCCATTAAGGTTTTCCACACACTTGCTGGCAGGAATGTATACATACTTTTACACTTCGCACAACGGCTCTCGTCATACTCCCTCAGCTCAGTTGCTCGTGGCTGTTCTTCTCTGCCTGGTTTGCGGTATTGACTCTCTTCTCGGATGCGAGCAGCTTCCACTTTAGCATATACCCCAAGGTCCTGAGTATAGCGTCCATACATCTAAAAAATAAAATATCACTATACTTTACATAGTCTTTATGTTTATCAGAAAACACATATCAACAGCAGCTGCTTTGGGATCCAATGAATCCTTACAATGTTCCGCTATATCTCACTTACTTCAATACTCCTAATTTGAGCTTGTTTTTTAAAATAATTCACTACATTACCAATATATAAGGGTGTGGTTCTACAGTACGAACAACAGAATGCCTATATCTAAGGTTCTGACATGAAAAAAGCGACAGCAGGGATATTTGAATGCTATGGGATCAGACAGCCAGAACACCGCGACTGAAGAATCAAATATATATATATATATATCCAGAGTGACTTCTATCTCCGCCATATGTATTAATTTACTTGAAGTGCACCAGGAGCAGAACTGATTTTTATAGAGGAGTGACAGTTTCTGGACATATATATATATATATATATATATATATATAACTTATTATTAACAAAAAAAAAACACGTATTAATATTTACAATAACACTGCATATATCCCTGACAGAGGCAGCCTGCACTGCTCCAGATGTTGTGATTCTACAATCCCAGTATGTATTGTTGGAGCATGCTGGGAGTTGTAGTTTCACAACAGCAATGAAAGAGTTACTTCTAAGAACAGATGTTCCCGATTAACCAATTACTGACACAGATTTAAGTACATCCAGCCCTGAAGAGACTCCTAGATGAATAAGACGCCAGGATTTTATTTTTTTACATGTTCATGTGAGCAATCTTTGTAAAATAAATGTTTTGTACTTTTTTTTATTCTTGCGGAAATTTTTTTTGACAATACATTAGGAGGGAGAGGGGGATATGATAAAAGGGATATGATAAAAGAGATATAATCAGGTAGAGGAGGGAGAGCGGGATATGATATAATCAGACACAGGAGGGGTATTCTTTAAAGAAGGAGAAGTGTTAGAAAATAAGGGCAGAACTGACACAGGGAAGTAACATGTTTTAAGGGAAATGTGAGGAAATATTATTTTATTATTTCACTGACATGGTATTGGATAAGTGGACAGGGGTGGTAAAGGATAATACTATAGAAATCTTTAAACATAAAATAGAAAACTAATAAAAGTTCATATCTGAATAAATAATATTCATCATCGTCATAATGGGCCAAATCCTAAATTACGCTAAGGGGAGCGTGTTCCGATCAGTAAGCTTGGTAAATGCCCACTTTATCCACAGCAATAGGACGAGTGTGGATCCCCTTGGAGAATGGCCCTATTTTTACATAGTTACATAGTTGATGAGGTTGAAAAAAAAGACAACAGTCCATCAAGTTCAACCTATTTTGGATCTCCTGCGATCCCTATCTTTATATTGGAAGTTAATCCATATAAAGCAACCTCAAAACTGTTGCAATCCTAATATACATAAATACATACATTTCTCCCTGGCTCCACTACTGTCCTTTATTTAAAGTAGCGGTCCTGGTAACCCTGAATGTCCTTTTCTGCTAAAAATGTATCTTATCCTTTCTTAAACATATCCAGTGAATCTGCCATCACAACCTTCCCTGGCAGTGACTCCACACCCTGACTGCCCTTACTGTGAAGAACCCTTCCCTGGCAGTGACTCCACATCCTGACTGCCCTTACTGTGAAGA
>WWET01001849.1:52729-66448 GCA_011038615.1 Limnodynastes dumerilii | reverse complement strand
TTTTTTTTCTTTTTTCTTTTTATTTATTTCATTTATTTTTGCGGTTTTTTAGGATTGGGTTGGGCTTGTTTTTAACTCCTCAGTTGCTTGTTTTATGTTTCAGAGTTGGCAACACTGGGGCGTATCCAGAGATCCATTTTTTAAAGGTACGCAATCATACGCACGGCCAGAGCAAGGAAACACCCACCAACAACCCCGACACTCCCCTCTTCCGGACGTTCGGCCGGTGACTTTTGAGTCCATAGACCACTCTGTTCTTTCCATGTGTACTTACGTGTGTATATTTGCTCCGTCCATGCGATTCCTGATAACCGCGCCTCAATGTGTTCACTTAATGCCTCCCCCACCCACTTTTATGTAAATTTTTACGTACAACTGATTTCCATGCGTATGTCCCCAAGTGCGATTTACATGTACGTCCGTTAGGCACTTCCGTGCGTGTAGTCAACATAAACTGTGTACATAAAGTTACTAAGCATGCACAGTTGTTCCGATCCTAAAAATATGCACGGAACGTTCCTCTAAAACAGATCTCTGCATACGGACCTCTGACTATTATTACAACTGTCCGGTCTGAACTCTACTTTGTAGCAGTAACAAATCACATAATACAGTACAGGCGTTCATGTTTAAAGGGAACTAGCACTAAAACATCCCTGATTTTTTTTTTTTTTTATAAATAGTAATTTTTTGTAAAAAAAAATGCAGCTTTAATTGAGCTTTCAAAATAAATAACCAAAATCAGGCTTTACTAGCAGTCTAGTACTAGATATGCCCGGATTGTGAGTAGTACTTGCAACATTTTGATATCTACTGATTTACTCCGAGCATTATATGATTCATTGTTTTGTTTGTAAGAGATTGATTTTGTAAGCATGGATAAAATATCTATGGACCTGATTCAGAATTAAGAAGGTGTTAAAATAAGAGAGGAAAGTCACTTCTGGACTAAACCATGTTGATTGCAGGGGAGTCATATTTCATCTGTTGCAAACAGTAGTAGTGTTGAGAGGTGATATTTCCCAGCCCAAGTCTAAATAACAGTGTAATAGTAAAGCTGGTCAGTATCTGTGAGCAGTAAGCAATTCAAAGATATATCCCTGCATGCAAAGAATACAATTTACTTGATTCCCCCTGCAATCAGCATGGTTTAGCCCAGGATTGACTTTCCTCTCTTATTTTAAGCACTTTCTTAATTCTGAATCAGGTCCTATGTTCTAAATGCAAAACAAAGAGGGCATTACAAGTAACTGAAAGGGTAATGAGTGCCGCACAGGCTTTCTTTTCAAAGAATGTGTGTGTAATAATTCAGTTACACAGAACAGAATAATCATCATTGGTAACAGTTGCATAAATATGGGGTTCAGGTAGTCTGAAAGCAAGGGTGATCTAAAACTTCAGCTGCGGAGGGGGCAGGGGCTTAACAACTGTTAGTAAATCTTTGTGCACCACACATAATATTTATCAATAAAATTATAATGTACTTGTCATATGGCTAAAAGTATTGTTCCCATATGAAATTATGTCCTACTGTAGTATCCCCAGCTGAAATTATTGTGTATTTGTCTTCATAAGATATAGCACAGGTATGTTTTGAGTGGGTGCATAGTTGGTTCCATTGGAAAACATTAAACAAATGCCCTGTGTTGAACTTGCCTGTGTCCTAGAAAGCAGCTCAAAGTTTGTAGAAAATACTAATGCTATCCACTGCCCAATGGTGCAGCAGTACCCATTCTGCCACATGCAAAAGGCATATGTTATATACTGAGATACTTTGGAGCAGAACCAGAGTTAAGAAAGACACCCCACTAATGCATGTATAGTGCATAAGTGGGGTGGCTGGAGGGGAAGGCGCATATACCTTCCAGATGTTACGTGCGATTCCACACAACACCTACCGTAAAGGACTAAGTTCCATATGACAGGATATTTACAGAACGGGGTAGTTCTACCCCCTCCGCCCATGAAGGTTGGCAGGCAGGGGGAAGATTTAAATTTGACAGTGCGAGCCGGATTAAGTAGTTATGCGCTGATCAGCTGTTGTACGTACGGCTGATCCGCACATCTGTGCCAAAGCTTCTTTATAGCAGTGAATCTACCATAAAGGCCACATGAGAGAGGGGAGTGATGAGGAAGTTCACGCCGGTTCTTTTTCTTTCATTTTTCATAATTATATAGCAGATTAGTTGGATTTTTAAAATGTATTTATTGTTTTTCAAGAAACACATTCCATGTAAACAGAAGTAATGGTGTTATATAACTGTAGCATAATGTCTACAACAGAATGTCTTTTTGAATACTGGATTACTATGATTAGCCATGTCATGCCCCTCAATCTTTTAGTCTCTCTCCTCACCTGACTACCACTGCCACCCACACAAATCCCAGAAGTCACTATGAAAATACTGCGATGCAAATACAAACATGGAAATCCTGCCGTCTCATAATCCCCACTATTCTGGAGGCAAATACCATGTACAATCTCTGGAATCACTCTACAGATAGAAGCACAGGACAAGCATAGACCCAGCCCACAACACAGACAAATGCTCATGAATTTTATGTGGCTTTGCCATGCAAATGCTTTATGCTACCATTTATAAACAAATAACATTTTTGTGTTTTAGTGCATCCTCGTATGTGTATTTTCTAAGTATACACAACTATCACACCAATCAGTTTTAGGTCATTGCCCTCTGGGAATTCTTTTAATAAGAGAATAGTTTTACCTATTTTTATATGTTTATTTTTCTTTTAAATGTATTCATCTAAAATGCTTGTACAACATGGTGTCTGGTCATTTAGGATCGTATTCACAGTTAAGAAGAAGATAAGTTCAAAATGATATGCACCTGAGTTGCAAGGCAAACTCCCTTGCTCACTTGTTAAGGCCATAGGCAGTCTTATCTTTCCTGTACGTATGATTGTTCTTAATTATTAACACTTATTTATATAGCGCCACAAATTGACTGCAGTGCTTTACAGAGAACATTAGACATTCATATCAATCCCTGCCCCTATTGGAGCTACATACTAATTTCATAACACATGCATACTGTATACACACACACTAGGGTTAATTTTAATCAGCAGCCAATTAACCTACCAGTATGTTTTTACAGTTGCTAAAGCACGCACATACTTAGCAAACCACGCCCTGTCTGTCCACATTTAAATTCCCCCCCCTCCTCACTTTTCTTAACTTCCTTCTTAACTTTGCCTGACACGCCCCTTCTTACTTATCTCATTAAGAGCGGGGTTGAGAGTCACTCTCAATGCATCTCTGTTCCCAAAGCCTATGTAGATTAAGTAAATAAGGCATGACTAGGCATGCGCTGCTTATCAAATAGCAGCAGCTTCTTAACTGTGAATACAGTCCTTAGTCGTCCTGTGCATGCGTGGTCAAACATACACAGATACCTGAAGAATTCCTTACTAGACTGGAATGATGAAGGATTTTCTTTTGTCACAATAAGCCTTTTAATTTAAATATGTATGTGTGACTCTATCTCTCTCTCTCTCTCTTGACCCCTTAACCACTAAAATAAAATGATATTTATGGGTTTTTGTTTTAGAAATAGTTATAATGAAGTAAATTCCAGCCTGGTATTTTGAAACCACATGTGGTGACTTATTTGTCCACACTTAAGGACAGACTGTGGATGTCTCCCAGATACTCAGTGTATGCCCCTCAGCACGCTATGGTGCTCTGTTAAACCTTTTGTGAGTTTCATGTCAATCATTTAGAGAATCTCTTTGTAAGAAACCAGGCTGAAGATAAGGACATTGTTGAACATTTCTACATTGTTTCAAGTATCAAACGAAGGCTGGTACCTTTTATCTCCTACTGCGATGTCACACGTGCACAGACTATAGAGACTGGTTTTCATAAATTCAATTAAACAAACAATATTCTGTAAATGATTATTTTTATTATTTAAATATTGTTTTTAAAAAAACAGTTCATTTAAGATACCCTTCCAAATTTACTGAGTTATTGATTGCATAATACAGAAGAAATATACTAGTGTTCAACTCTAATGTTTTGATCCAAACATGTTAAAAGTTTCCTTCAAACTATAAACAAATATATAATAATTATTTTGTCCTAGCTCTGTTCAGATTTGTTCTGGAAGGTAGAACTGCTGACAACAATTGTTCTTTATGTGCTCAGGCAGTGTATCTATACTGGCATATAGCTGGTTTCATAAGAAATCCAAAATGAGGCCAAATTCCGGCATGTTTAGTTTTTATCATACTTATTGGTAATCCTTATGTTTATGCAGTGGTTAATGTGGGATTTAAAAGTTAACATACTAGCCACACTTGGTTAATTAGCTGCACAATTTCCTCGGCTGCTAAGAAAACAGACTGATAGTTATGAAAATCATTTATATTGTACATACTGCCCAATCATTGGGCACATCTTCGGAACACAGCTATATATTGTGTACCCTGCTGGAAAACATAACTATATTCTTTGCAAATCGTTTCAACAGAATGTATGATATTGTCCATAGACACTATACAATCAATCCTTGCAATTTAAACAATTATCTGTAAAAATTACTGCAATAAAAACATCTGGTAATGGTACACACTCAACAGATGATCTGTGGATATAAGTAAAAAAAAACAAGTAATTAAAATTGAAATAATGGGTTGAATTGACAGAATGAACCCTACCATGATTCCAAACAGAAGATGGAGGTGGGACCCACAAAAGAGAGATAAGGAAAACAGAAGGAGCTAGCAGGTCAGAGATGAGGGGGACAAGGGAAAGAACATATGGGAAGAAGACAGACAGACAGAGGAAGAGACAAGAGCGGAAAGACAGACAGAGAATAGCAGTGACAGGAGCAGGTTTAGATTTTTTTTTATGTATTTTTTTTATTAAACTGATTATGGGGTATATTTACAAACTTCATTTTTAGGTGACAATGACTGTTTTCACTGAACATTATCACTTTTACAAAAATGCCATCGCCATGGAAATTAGCTGTTTCCATGATGACGGCCTAAGACATCATTTCTCTTAGCCGGCCCGTTCTTCTTAATGCAGGCCGTCTCTACATTAAATTGACTAACCCCCGGAGCAGAGATTATCATTCCGCTCCGAAGGATAGAATAACTAATAACTATACTGAGATGGCATTACTGCATTTATCCCAGCGATGTCCCCATATTCCCCCCTTTTCCTCCCCCTAATAGCTGTTATTAGGGGGAGGAAAAGGGGGGCATGTATGGGGAGACCACTGGGATAAAGGAGTATGTGCTAATGTAAAAAAAAAGTAAAAATTAAAAAAACTTTTTTTTATTATATTTTAACCCAAAACTTAAATAAATACATAAAAAACATTAAAAACTGTAAAAAAAAACAAAACAAAAAAAAACCAAAACAAAAAAAAAAAAAAACCTCACTTATCTGGGAGATGCGTCCGACTCTGAAGATTTCAGCATCCCGATATGAAGACACTGCGCATGCACAGTGTTTTTCATGCCGGTACTTCAAACTTTGGAGTCTCTGTGCATGTGCAGGACTTCATTTATACCAAGTATGAATGAAGTCTGCTGCGATAACCATGAGATCATCGCGGGACCTCGCCAGAGGGGTGAGTAGTATTAAATTTAAATGAATGAAGCTGCCAGGCTTACTGTGAGCCGAAGCATGCCTGGAACAGCTTCATTCATTTAAAAACATTAAGGTAGGTAAATAGAGCCCTATTTATCTTATTAAATGGCAGCATTACAAAGGGTAGCATGCAGAACATATAGCTGTCGGCATGGTACCCCTGAAAACATAAGATTTGTTGAATTTAAAACACAGTCAGCAATGATACAGCAGATATTATGTTGTCAGTTAAATAATTGTTGTGAAATTTGTGATCATTTCCATAGCAAATGGAACAGTTTAATATGCTAATTGGTTTCTTTATGGACAACTTAATTACTAATGTTAAATATATATACAAAATATTAATTAATATTATCTCATTCAATCACAAAAATATATGGCACTATTGTTATTTCTAGTTTTGACCCACAATATCCTAAGGGAGCCAATCAGCTAACTGAAAAAGGAAAAATGTTGTTGAAATACATTCACGACAAACAGCGCTAAATATAAGGTATTGTGGCAATGATATAATAAAATAAACAGGATGAACTGAATGTACTGCAGAAACGGTGGGTTATAAATTAAAACAAATGTATTACTTTGACCTAAAAACAAGGACAATTATAAATGAATAAAAATCGCAAAACCACAAAAACAATGCATCTGCAACTAGTAAAACAGCAATGTTTAAGTGCAAATGTGTATCCTGCAGTTTTATTGGTTTATTGCAGGACTATTGTGTTTTTTGTTTTTATATAATATTATTCCCATTTTAGGAGGAGAATAGATAGGACAAGATAGAAAACTGCAAGCAGTCAGCTTTTGACATTGGAGGTTAGCTGCTGAAACCATTTTTTCACTAGTGGACACTGTTTTATTATGTAATGCTCTCAGGAAGGTGTACAACTCCTTCAACTTTTCTTTATGTGGGACTTTCTCTAACACAATGTTATCGCCTTTTTGAACTGATGCCAAGATAAAGCTGTACTTGCACATTGTAATGGAATGTAAGAAAGTTCTAGCAAACACCTGAGTTAGGGAGTAGAGCCCGGATCCAGAATTATGTAAGGTGCATAAGTCACCTGTCAGATCGTACTATGGATGCACAGTACAAGAACTTCCGCATTGGAGCGCAGCCGAAACATGTTGTGTTCCAATGCAAAATCTTTATCTGCATAAAAATTATCCTTAATTCTCAATCCGGCTCTATGGGCCTGATCCAGATCCAGACCTATGCTCGCATGTGAACTAACGCTGATCGTAAGCGTAAAAACGGCAGAAAAAACGCACTGCGCATGCGCATAGTGACAACTTCCGGTCGTACCAAAGACCTTTTCGTAGCTGCGATTCTGGCGTCCATATTGTTTGCATTTTTTCCGACGACGGGGCGTGTTTATAGTACGAAGTTTGTACGGACGCTGGAGTTAAGGAATGTAGGCGGGGGGAGCCATTTAAATTGTACAGTATGGGCGTGCTTAGCCCGCTACGAACAGCATGTCGCTACGAAAATATGTACGGACACAGGGAAAAGTTAGGGTAGGTTTGGCGGGCGTAATGAAAAGGTAAGGGGAGTGTCGTGGGAGTGAAAGTTTTTACGCTGCAGCGGTAATACGCTCCGCTCTCATTCGTAGGTCTGGATCAGGCCCTATGTCACCAGATATCCCTCCCCTTTCATTTTAAGTAGACAGAGACTTATCAACCAATGATTTGTTGAAAAAACACCAACCAGATACCTTAACACAACCATCACATAGGGTAACCTAAAAATTATTCTTTATATGTTGTTATATGGGATATTGAAAGAACTGAAAAGATATAAAAAATATAATTTGTCCTAAACATTTGTTCTGGAACTGATGTTTTTATTTTTTTAACAGTAAACTAGCTACTTAAACATATAAAACACCTGAAATCATCCTTATTAATAAAACATGCTTTTGGGTTAAATCAAACTTGTTGAAGAAAGGAAAACACGAATATTGAGTTGCACAGTACCAAAAGCTAATAAGTTGAAATAAAAAAACCCTGTGCATAAAGTACTTTTGAGGTAGACTTAATATGGGCCTCAGGGCACAGGGAGAAAAAAAAATGTACCAAGGAGGAGAAAATTAGAAGAATTATTTAGAAATGGTGGGATGGAAGACTCCAGTCCACAGCATTCTGCACTTTAAAACTGGTGCCGAAATTCTCTCATCCGCACTTTGCAGAAAAAGTAAGTTTGAAAGTAGCTTCACCTTAATCTCATTCTTGGTTTTAATGCTTCTAATTTCACCAGTCTTAGAAACAGTTCTGAAAGAACCAAAGTGGCAACAGCCGTTCAAGATTCTCGCTCTATTTTGTCCAAATTTTTCCAGGTTTCTTAAGTGAATACAAGATATGGACAGAACCAGCCAGCAGCCCAAAGCAGTGAGTGCAGCTGGCAGCAGTCAGTGCAGACACACTGGGTCACCCAAAATAAACTCACCTGAAAATACCAGGAAAACATCAGGTTAGAATCCTAGCGATGGTGAGGAAAAACATTGGATCCTTACCATCGCAGGGTTAAATATTGATGATCAGAACCAACTGACTGATGGTTCCAATGAAACATCAAATGAGTCTCATCCCCAGATATTATATATGTTGCCTGGTGCAGAGGCAGAGACTTGATGCCAGCCAATGATGCCAACTATATCAGTATTATGGTAAATATATCACTGTTCCAAGAACCATAATAATTTTATTTTCATTCTTTTTCGTCCTGTCCTTTACTTCTACATTCAACAATGATTTACTTAAAAACACATTTGTAAATTGTTACTGGCTAACATTCAATTAGGATCAACTATTTCTGAGTATCAAATTGTGCTGTTACTGTAGCCGCTGGGAAATAGCAAGTGAATAGTGTAGTAGATAAGCCACTCTTTACATTTTATTTTGCTGATATCATATCAAATTGCTGTGGGTTACGCATATTACAAAATACACTAGTGGTTTGTGGAGGGATCGGTGAAGGGCACTACAGGGAGTAACAAGGCCACATGAGCTGTTTTACAAGCATTTTTCTGATTTACTTTTGGATAGAAACATAAAAACCATGAGGTCTGAACTGTATGTGACCATGAGGTAAAAAAACAAATACCGAGGCATAATATTTTTAGTATTTCTGTCTGAAAGTTGTATGAGTGGATTAGTCAACATAATTGGCCTGTCTGTGACATTATATTTTGTCAGCAGCATTTGCTTGTTCATAGTCATGGTATATCTATTCTAAATAATTCCACTAATTAATATTAATACTTATATACATATTTTTGTGTTCTGCGCATGTGTACACATCTCTTCTACCCGACTGGTACACGAATCCTGACTTTGCACAAATAACACTTGTGACAGAGCGGTGGTTGTGATTGCAAGTGGGCTTGACTTAGCAGAACTGTGTAAACTATAGATCAGTTCACGAACTGAGGGGTCAATTTATATACAGGTTCATTTTGCTGGGAACAGAATTTTATGGTATTTACAAATACTTACCCCTCCTGCGAGGTCCTGCATTGATGTGCCAGGTCATTGCAGGACTTCTCATTCATACGATGCACAAATGAAGTACTGCACATGCACAGTGACTCTCATTCGGGACTTTGAAAACTTCAGTATATTCAAGCCGGGACTTGGACGCCTGTCTGACGGGTCGAGTTTTTACTATTTACACACATATATATATATATTTTTTTTTTTTACTAGTGATTCTCATTATGTATTCCAGCGGTCTCCCCATACATCCCTCCCTTTCCTCCCCCCTAATAACAGCTATTAGGGGGAGGAAAGGAAGGGTATATGGGGACATCGCTGGAATTCTTACCCTTAACAACAGCCTGAGCTGGCTTTAGTCTTACACCGGGAGCGGAGTGTAAAACTTTTCTCCAGCATTTTGTAAATATTATATGGTTCATTATAATGCGATAGGACAGTTTTCTCTTCAAAACTGGCACTATTGCAATAAAATGATTTTTGTAAATAGACCCCCGAGTACCAATCCAGATTTCCGAAATGCCACCATTTTACATTCATACACGTCAGAAAACTTATGGTAGTGTACAGGTCTCCGAAGTCCGTTCATGCGAGGGGATTGGTTAACAGCGTGTTCACTTGGATGCATGGATTCAGAGGTGTAGCAGATAACAGATCCCCAAACATCCTTTGTTTAGATTTCTACTACTTCCACTACTGGCACTAAGCTTGTAAAACACCCTTTTTCTGAGAGGGTGGTTTAGACTTTTTGAGCTACATATTTCCAGTGCATGCCCATATAACAAGCAGCTATTGGGTTAAACATTGGTAGGTCAAAGCAGTTTACAGACAATGGGCCGTATTCAAAAATCTGTTTTTGAGGGGATTTTCCGTGAGTATTTTTAGGTACGTTTTAACTGCGCATGCGTAGTAACTTTATGTGTGTAGTTTATGTCGACTATACGCACGTAAGTGCCTAACGGACGTACATGAATCACACTTGGGGACATACGCACAGAAATCCGACGTACGGGAAAATTTACATAAAAGTGGGTGGGGGAGGCATTTAAATGAACGCCTTGAGGCGCGGTTAGAAAGAATCGCTTGGACGGATCATATACACGCACGTAAGTGCACACGGAAAGATCAGAGTGGTCTATGGACTTGTAAGTCCCCGACAGCACATCCGGGAGAGGAGAGTGTCGGGGTTATAGGTGGGTGTTTCCAGCCATGCGTATAATTGCGTACATAGAAAAAACGGATCTCTGAATACGGCAAATATCAGTCTATTGGTTATCGAATATTCTGTGCAGTACAACTGCCCCAAGTCTGCAATGTGACCATAATTGCCATGCAAACAAATTGTACAAATATTGGGTCAATCACCCAATAACTGACTGAACAACCTGATAGCTGTACAGCGTGTACCCAGATTTACAAAGCTCTTGAAGATCATTAAGGAATACAAACAGAAAATTACAACTTTAGGGCCAATAGTAATGTATATTTACAGTGCAAGTAACTAAAGTAAGATCTCGGGTATTAGTTGTAACAAGCGTATTAAATCTGAGTTTCTTTTTTGTCTTTGCCGCTATCACTTGTTCCCTAGCTGGCATGAGGGGAGAATTGCATTAATAGAGAGCACACTCCTCCACCCTCCTTAGAACTGAGGCGTTAATCGGCGGTACAATGAACAACAGAGCTGCGTACTGAATCATTGTCCTTACTGAACAAACTGTGGGCACTGCCAGGCAAGAGCTCCCACAACCAGATCATTCCCCATGTTACTGTGCTAGATTCCACATGAATCAGGTTAAGGTAAAAGGGACACTTACATAATTGTCAGATCAAAAGAACAAGTGTCTTAGGTAGAATACAGTTTCCAGACCTGGGGCACAAAGAGCAGAAACATTGACACATATAACAATAATAATTTGGCATACACATAAAAAAAACTAACAGAACTGGCAGAGCACCAGAAAAACTGCTGACACAGGGTAGTACAAAACTGACTTTGTGAACTGGTACTATACTCTGTTCTGACTGGCAAGTGCAATCTCAGCAGTGCAGCCAAAGACAGATTCCTTAACAATATAGTTCCCGTATAGGGCCACCATATCCTGGTGAGTGTATTAATCTGCATTTAGTTCATGTGATTGGATGAGGTTTTTAAATGTATATTTTCAGCATAAGGGCTAGGAAATAATATTGGTTTCTGTGCATGTAATAATATGCATAATTCCTCTCTCTTTTCTTTCCCATCAATGCCAAGCTTTTGCTCTCTCTGTAGTATGCACACTGAGTAGCTCTATTTTCCCACAGCTATTGGCCAGCATTCCTTCGCTGAATAAATGTTGTCTTGGCAGGTCTTCCACACATATATTGTCACACGAAACATACTGACAGCTAAACCTGACGATGCAGCCCCACCGCAGAATATGACAGAAAATCAGTCTATTCCCCACACTGTTTATGATACCAACTACACAGGACATGAGTGCAAATTAGAGGAAAGGAGAAAAGATACACAGGATATGAGTCCAATTTAGAGGAAGAGAATGAAAGATTTAACACAACAGACAAAGGAAGAGGGGAAGAAAGAGACATAGAAGAGACTGACTGAAAGAAAATGGAAATGTTTTGGGGGTAAAGTCAGTGAACATTAGGAACATTTTGGTTCCTGACAAGTTGCTCTGGATCCGGTTTCCCAGAGATGAAAACAAACATTTGAAAAGATCCAGCACCCCCATCGTCCACTCTTAACCACGTGCCCTCGTACAATAAGACGTTTGTGTCAGAGCAGGCATAAAGCCAAAACTTCAATAAGACCCAGATGGGAAGGAATGGAGACCCCTGTGATTATTACAATACAGGAGGTAATGGAACAGCATGATAATTATCTCTAAACATTAAAGCGGTACACCTCAGGGAGGTCAACAATCAAAGGGTGCAAAACAGCAAACTAACAAAACATGCTGACAGCAGATTGGAGTTAGGAAAAATAAGCAATGCAGGAATGTGGATTAAATCATGATTTAAACCTGAAAAAATCTACATAAAATAAACGTAGCTGCACACACTTATACACACTTGACATTCAAGCATTAACATTCAACTCTCAAACACCCCCACACTTGATTTAAATAAGCTATAGGCATGGGGACATAGTGACCATAACATACATGACCATCATGTGTGATTTTTCTGCTTTTATGCAAGGTAAAAGGACAGGGAAGAGATTGAGAAACAACTGGAGCACCTGTGAAAGGCTGAAGGAATATAGGCAGTGGCACTCCCTCTAAAATGTTTTCACCAGCAGAAGTCAGGGTGGTCTAGGTTAGTACAAACAGATTCTAGTCTTAACGTGAAACCATAATTCCTGTGTTTTAAAGAATTTAGGGCAAGAAAACACTGAAACAGAAGTTGTAATTTCTTCAATCACTGTATGGGGAAATAATGTAATGAGTTTGTAATCCGTTGCCTATGAATTTTGAATGACTGAAACTGTTACCTTGGCAATAAGTTAGCTGTGAGTGTTACCCATGATGGGGCTGCTATCTCCTTATGAAAACAAGGTGACAGGTGTAAGCTGGAGCGGTACTTCGAAACTTTATATATCAAATAAAGTATAAGCTAAAGTCAGTACATGAAATTTAATAATCTAACATATATGTGTTTTTTATGAGGTTTTAATTGTCTCACCTGTTGTATCATGCACTTTAGATATGATTGCATAGTGTTCAAATAGAAGTTAAAGAATATCTCAAGTGTCATTATGTATACATTATTTTTTATTTGTAAGAGTGATGTTATAAAAAAATTTACATTGTTTATAAATATCTTTTATAAATAAATATTGTTCTTAGATTACTGAGAATAAGAGACTATTTCCTGCGTTAGATACTTTGTTTCCATGGTTACCATGATCATGTCTTATCTGTCCAGTTTCCGTCACAACTCACAGCTGTGATGTATGCAAGTATTTCTGTATTTTTAAATAGAATGTAAATTTGCTTATCTCATGATGTATTTATATTTTTCTTTGGAGGTCTGATAATAGAGCAGCCCAAAATGTGTCATTGGGTGTTTCCTACTTAATTGCTATTAATTTACTAAATATACGCATTGAGAATTTTCACCATTGTTCTGCTATCACAGTCTGTCAACCAACCCTGATTTGATTAATGTATATAAGCAATGTTTACTGGTGACTACACCATTTTTGTGCCCTTACTGTATAGACATACACAATTTCCACTTTGTTTTGGCGTATTGTAAAACCTATCCTCCTACCCTCTCCCCCTCTTACCCTTTTTAATATTATTACAATATAACAAACCTATATATTATAAGATATTGATTATCTTATAGATAATGACTACTACAATGTCTAAATAGTTTCATACGTGGGTCAAAATTATAAAGCTAAAATAAAAAATAAAACAATCTTATTTTTCTGTGATCAGGTTGGTGCAAGTGCCCGCACTGTCATTACGAAGTAGGGATAGCTGAAAGCTGCTTTTCGGCTGTCTTTATTTCGAATGATAGCCGCTTAAGATTTTTTTTTATGGATGGGTGAGTATGCGATTGGCAAACTTAGGGTATTTATATAT
>WWET01001849.1:0-16371 GCA_011038615.1 Limnodynastes dumerilii | reverse complement strand
GGACCCAGGAGCAAGGCTCCTAAGTAATGGCCTTTTGTCCCCTCATTTTGGTAACTCTAATGGTACTAGAAAGGCTTGTCCTCTTTCTCCCTTGATATTCGATCTAGCCATAGAACCTCTCATAGAAACTCTTTCCTACCTATATTAAATTAAATTCTTGATCAGTTTTGTTTGGAATCTCTCTACTGTTTTGCCTGTTAACTTATCAAATTCTATTATGTCTGTCTCTGGTATTTTGGTTTCTCTATCCCTCCCATAATATTTCCAGAGTGTAAATATGTACCTTTGCTAGATCAATTAACTTCCCTTATGAAACTGTGTGGTCAGTTTTAGATATCTGTGTTGGAACATATTGCAGCCTTTAAAATTGTGCTCTTGCTTAAGATATAATACCTTTTTAGAACCATCCAATGTCTGTTACCAGATCTTTTGATGGATAAATTATGTAGAACTATGACCAGTTATGCCTGGAGTATAGGCCATGAGATGCCTGTAACTTCCTTAACAGAGAGGTTTAGCAATCTTTGATCTACTTAAATATCAAGAAGCGTGCTTCCTGGAACAAATGGAGGCCTGGCGATTTACGGGTTATCACAGGATTTGGGTGGGGGTATAGAAAAAGGCATTGTCTTGCTTCCCCCCTGGGTGACCTTCAGTGGGTTCCTAGCAATATGTGGCTACCAGAATTCTCACTCCTGACCTCCACAAAACATTTTGTTGGCCAATGTCATTTAACCCTTGTAACACTACGGCTATTTACTTAAAATGGTAAAATATGGTGCCTGTGCCCACTTTGACACCCTGTTTCATGCCCAAATGTTGTTGGGCATCTCAGGAAATGATCTGTAAAATATAGTGGGCAGGATCCGGAATTAGTAACGCAAACTGACTTACAGGCACATCTTGCGTAAGTTGGCTTGCGATCGTACTGCACATGTGCAGTACAAGGTCTTACGCATTGGAACTCAGCGCTCTGATGCTGCATTCAGATGAGGTATTTTTTTTCTGACGTCGGGGCCGTCACACTCACCATGCACACTTGATATGTGATAGGTGGGATCTGAAACTTTCCCAAGCCTTTACATAGGATGCTGCATTCCTTATGTGACCCTTCCACATTGGAACACTTAAGGTAGGGTTCTGAATGGGTGTGTGTAAGTATGCTGGATCCAGTCCAGTATGCTTAAGCACACACACCCTCAGGATAAACACAATTATTGCTGGTCTTTATTAACTGGTGCTAATCACTATCAGGACAATCTTCATCATTGCTGATACTTAAGTTATTCGCTGCCCAGTGCTGTTTTCAATGAGGCACATGCAGGCCCACAACAGGAAGTGGAGATGAAGGTGGTGTGGGGGGGCACAGGTACAGGATGCCATACCCAGGCCATCTGAAAGGGTCCCTAGTGGATTTCATCTGGGTGCTCCGGTCTCCTGCCACATGCCAAAAAAACACAGTAATTAACAATTTGCTGACAAATTATTTGGTAATTTTAATTAATTAATTGATAATTTGCCGACAAATTAACCCTAGTGTGTGTGTGTGTGTGTGTGGTAGGGGGTGTGGAGACAGCTGGCCATACACTAGAGCGATTATCGAAATCCTCACAAATCTTGTCGATTTTTCATCTAGTCATCTAGACTTCGAAACAATATCTGCACCATACACTACACTAATTTCAGTTGATAATCATCATAAAATGTGGAAAACCTTAGATTTTCCATCTCCTTTTATTGTCCCCCAAAAATTGCTTTTGACCATACACCTGCCGATAATTGTTTTTTCTCCTATGATTTTTTTATCCCGAGCATGGGGCAGACCTAAGTTCACTACAGGAAATAGTCATGATAGACTTCTTGTTGAGGCTCCCTCTACTTTTTTGTACAGAGATGGATAAGCGTAGGTATGGCCGCGGAATGTTCGCTCTGTTTATTTTGTCAGTGTTCCAGCAGAAAGAGAGAAAAAGGAGGATTCGCTAGCATTGTTGTTGGGCGAAGGAATGGCTAAAGAGAGAAGAATTTTCTCATATGTCCCTTGTTCAGGAAAATTCGGGAGAATAATCCTGATGACTTTCTAAACTTTCTCCAGATGGATGATGAGACATTCCTCTATCTGCTTGGTATAGGTATATAAAATTTGTAGTAGTATAAGAAAACTAGAAACTATGTAAGAGCTGTTAACAAAGTGGTAATAATCATCACCTGGCATTAATAAAGGTAAATAATTGAAACAAAAAAAGAAAGATTGTGTCGGCGCTCCAACTCCACCAAATCACGCAGCTCTCACAAAGTGGACCTCATCCACAATATAATAACGTAAAATAAAAGCAGTAGACAGCGCTAAAAAAAAAGGTCCAAAAAATAGTATATTTTATATATACTACTATTTTTTTTAGACCTTATTTCAGCGCTGTCTATTGCTTTTATTAAAGGTAAATAATTGTCCAACTTTATTGCTGTGGTTTCAAGGCACAATATTATTTTTTAGAAATGTGAAGGAATCACACACACGAAAAGCCAACAATAAACAGAAAAACAAACACAATGCTTTTAAGAATTGCATAATCAAAGCTGGTAAAATGGAAATACAAACAGAAAAGATATGTGACCAAGACTTAAACTGGACATACACAGGTGCTCCCAGCAGGAGGTGGCCAATAAACAGGCTGATTTTCCCTTAGGGGAAGGTCCCAGTATTAGCACCACTCACCTTTTGTGCTGGGACAAGTTATCCTGTCTGAAGAGGGAGGGGCTGCAGACAAGAGGCCCTTGTAGTTGATTGGATGCACAGTCCTCTTGTCTCTGCTAGTATATTGGGAGTTTGCTATATTTTAAACTGGAAATATGACAGATGATAATATATAAAGTGATGTGGTTACATTCCAGTTTTTGGGCAATACAGACCGATTATAATGATCAATATTTTAATTAATCTTTAACAGCATATGCTCTTCAATGGATTACATGAAAACAGACAATAACTGCTTAGTAATAAAAAATAGGAAGCGCTAGGATATTGAACCACTAAGAGTCTCGACAGGTAATAGAACAAATATTTATTAACCACAAAATATATAAAATCATGCAAGATAAATGCAGCCTATTAAGATGGTATAGACATATATACAAAAGTACCCTTAATTGAAACACTGTGTGTAGTAGGTGACTGTTTAGAAAAAAGGCCTGGAGTGTACAAAAAATAACTGCTTAGTGTAGGTGAAAGTACTAATCATAAACGTATTTTTGAAACTTCAATTAAAAATGTTAGTTATGTCTTTTCTCAAATCAATGATTGTGGACAAAAGAGCAAGATCTAGCACTATTTACAGATTCAACTACAGATCTGTAAGGGAGAACAGAAATAATCATTTCCACATGTGCAGTGTCCCAGAAGGTTTTCTAGCAAGCTAACCTAAGGTTGCGGAGTTGAATAACACAGTTGTTAGAACACAGTGGATTCCATAACCAGGAGAGGTACTGAAGCTGACATTATTTTGTTGTCACCTGGAATTAATTTATAAATATTATGACAGTTGTGACATAGGAGAATTCATATTATTACACCTATTAACAATATATTGAATGCAACAATGCACACATATGCTAAAGATGGGGGATCGGATTTAGAGATGCGTGTCTAAAGTATGCAAATATACAGGTGTACGTAGCAAGGCAACTCCCCTAGCATGGACGGGTTTTCGGTGACTTACGCTTCCATAGGGCACCCTTAACTGTACGTGTGTACTTACATGCGTATGTTACTTACGTATGTGCGTACACGACTAACCGCGCCTTCAAAAGCTCATTTAAATGCACACGTATAAAA
Source organism: Limnodynastes dumerilii (assembly GCA_011038615.1). Lineage (NCBI taxonomy): Eukaryota > Metazoa > Chordata > Amphibia > Anura > Limnodynastidae > Limnodynastes > Limnodynastes dumerilii. The sequence goes on along the minus strand of WWET01001849.1, from coordinate 12,542 downwards.
GACAACCACGCCCCTTCATACGTATGTCCCTAAGTGCGATTCAGAAGTCTGTGCCTAATGGACTTTCGTGTCTTAATCCTACGTAACTTCCGTGGAAAAACTTACTACGCATGCGCAGCTAATCCGCTCCTTAATATGCACATGGAAAACCACGCAAAATCATATCTGTGATTCCCAGTCTAAAGGTTTTGTAACTTTTTCTCAAGTCACTAAGGTTCCTTACTCTTCAGGGCAATAAGTCTCCAGCTCAATTCATTCCATCCATCTTCTGGGTATACACACGCATGGCTGAACATATAAGGTATGTATTCGATTGGTGTTGAAGTAAAAAAAGAGGTATTACCTCACTGACGTTCTCATCCTTATTTATGACCTAGACAATCACGAATATATTTAAGGCAATATATATTACTAAATTACAAATTAGATATTTTTTCCTATGCATTTTACTTTTATCTCCAAGAAAAATTAATTTCTGAAACATTGTTACCTGAACTTTACATGCAGTGTGAACACCAAAAGCATTACAGGGATTACTTCTTCTGAGATATACCCCAGTATATGTGAAGCTAAATGCAGGCCTGCCAACAGAAAACTTGGGGTCCGGTTTACTCATGCAATTGGGGGCCCCCATCCCTACTCAATAATGTATTGCAGGGGTCCCTCTAAACCTTGGGGCCCATCACAGCTGTCCCCCTTGCCCCCCCCTGTCACTGGGCTTGGTTAAATGTCATGTTGATCATTGGTGATTAACATGGATACTTAAAACTGATACTTACTCTGTGGTGTGACCACGTGTGGGACCTCTAACATATTTAATATGGGCTCACAGGAATTATTTTACCAAGTGTAAAGTTACAGGAATGTTTGGGAGTTATTATACTAAGCACTGGTAATTATTTTTAAGCAGGACTGAGCTTAGGGATTGAGCTGCCCATAGGCATAACATTAATGAACAACCCCCGGCTTAAAGTTTACAGGCTTCCCTTGTGGGAGACAGATTGCAGAGGCTCAATTACAAAGCTCAATGCCAGATGCCCTGGCACTGAGCTCTGCCAGGGAACCTCTGTGGACTATGGGCAGTCTCTAGGGCCCCTTATGAAATCAGTGTCCAGCACCGGTGCCCCCCTTGCACCTGTCAATCCCCACCAGCAAATGGCATCCTTAGGCATGTGCCTCACAGGATATCTGCCACAGTTCAGAAGATAAATAATATAGTAGTCTCATAGCTGTGGTTTAAAGAATGGAATAATGCAATACTTACATCTTCAGAAATAAAAGACAAACTAAGATTATGAATCTTTTTAAACATATTGCAGAATTGGAAACTATACAAAAGCATAATGTAACAAAACAAGTCACTAGGCAACTTCAGAAATTCAGGCATAAATTAAATGAGCTTATTATGTTTCATTTTGAGAGATCCTTAGTCAGACATAAGCAGTGGGAAGGAAATAGGGAGACAAGTTAAGATTAGATGTTTGCAAACCATTAACAAAATATCTCAATTAGGACTGGATCCAGATTTGTGCAAAAGTGGTGGAAAGCACCTGCATTTTGTGATCTCACATGTACAGGTGCTGTCTAACCAGTACGGATCTGGATCCACTAAATCCAGAGATCTGTACTTAGGGTGTTTACGGTGGCAGGGAGGGGCATATGTGAGGATTAATTCTGCAATGTGGGGAAGGGATTTAAATAGTCCCCTATAGAAAAGTGCCCTTTGCTACATCCAGACTTCTGAGCTATCCACATTTTTAAGTGAGGACGGGGTAGAAATTTTAAGGTAGGGGTCAGTGATTGTAAATCTGGAAGGCTGGATCGTCCCTGTTAGTTACTACAGATAACACTAAGCATAATGTATCTGTATGCTGTGGTCCCAACTGCCTCAGCCTCTGACTGGCTCTCTGGGGATAGATAAGAAGCTGGACTTAGGGTCAGTAAGGAGCAGGTGATCAGAGATTGAGTAAAGACACTGCATCTAGCACTAGTGTCAGGGTCTCAGAGGTCTTATTCTTGGTCTTCAATGAGTATAATCTTTCTTCAGTAAATTAAATATTTTGGAAAAACCTTGGTCCAACAGGCTTAATAACATTATTGTCATTGTAAGCTCAGAATCATGCCTATTCTACTACTTTCATATGTGGTCACTCAGGAGGCCAAAAAGACCAAAACATTGTAATATGCACATAGGCTCACATGTAATGTAATTTCACCATTTGTTTGTTGAGGGACAGTATTTGTTTGTTGTTTTTTCTGACCATGCTCTTCAGAAAGCGCCCCCTTCTCCCTGATGTGTATGGGCATGCTCTGAGCGCCTCGATTGGAATGTAATCTGCGCAATCCAGCATTCTGTTCTGTAGGCACTTTCAAGACTGTGGTTACAAGTGGAAGGGAATTGGTATTTTAATGCACAGTAATGGCAGAGGTTTGGTTAGCTGCTAGATCCACTTCCGAGCCGTCACCATTTTAACTGGAGATCAGACCTTGCAAGGCAGGGTCCATCTTTCAGAACTCCAAGCAAGTGGTGAGAGTTGTCTCCCACGCACTCACGCAGAATGCATGGATACTATGGGGGGGGGGGCGCTATTGGATTACCGATGGTGCTTCAGATTTTTGGATCTGGTCTTTTGACTTTACTGTGACAGAAGTGGCAGAGGACAGCTATAGCCCAGGAGGACTAAACTTTCTAGTCTAGTTAAAGTCACAATAATCATATTTGCTTGGAGCTCTTTAAGCAATTCGTAAGGGGATTAAATCATTTGCAGTGTGTCTGATCCCCTCAGCTGCATAGATGTTCATAGATGGGCATGGTAATGCAACTCTCTTCAAAGACACCCCGAGGCTTACAAAGCTTTTCTTTCAGTCAAATGAAAACAAAAACACATTAACCTTAAAAGTCTACTTGAAACAGTAGAGGAAGCATTTAAATGTGTGAGATAAATAGCTTCCCGAGACCGATGGCTATTGGATCTATCTATCTATACTCCTGGCGGTGGACGCCCATCGGTCGAGTCTCAGCATAGCACCACTTGATCTGAGGGACTTCATGGCTCTATCCTCCACGCTTCCTACATTCATGGAAGGTGACTTTTACTATTTACACAGTCGGATATCATTTCTCCGTTACTACTCCTGTGCCGCCTCACTATCATCCTGGTTCAGTTCAGAGCAATATTATCAGTGTTTATCAGCCTGACTATTACCCCTTTTCAGTAACATCGTTCACTACCTATGTGGTTGGATATATCAGTCATTTGACTCTTACTTCATGCTGGTCATTTGGGACGCTATAAAATTGTGAACATTTTCAAATTCCAAGTACTCTTGCCATTTTTCACTCTGCCTACTAAATTAGATAACTTGCATGCTAGTATTTAATTGTGGGAGCTGTCATTTAATATTGAGTTATTTTTTATTCCATTTTTTTATATATTCGATTTAATATATTGCTTCATTTTAGAGAGTTGCGATTTATATGTATTTTATTTTATTTTTACACCAATTTCAATGTAATCATTGCAACACATTGTACATTTAGCGCTGTATTTTTCTTGCAACTTTTTGGTTTATATTTAACCATATTTAAGGAGACCAAATTGTTTTATAATTAATATTTGAGAACATTCTTTCAATCATCAAATCGTTTTTTTGAGAGAATTTTTAGATTAAGGAGCACTCGTTCATAAGATCTTTATTGTTAAACCTTAAAAGTCTACTTTAAACAGAAGAGGAAGCATTTAAATGTGTGAGATAAATAGTTTTATGTGCATCTATGTATATTATATGTAGTTAAAAAAGGGTTTTTAATAAATATGATTTACCTTATACACATGTCAATGGACAAAAAAGCACTTAAGTTAGGCAAATCAAAACACAGCACATTATTGCAATATATCCTTCTCCTCCCACATCCAATCCCTCAAAATATCCTGCTGCTTTCACCTCTGAAACTTAACTCATATGAGACCCTTTTTCCTTTTGATGCCACTAAAACCCTCATCCGCTCAGTGATCATTTCCTGCCTTGATTATGCAACCTTCACCTTTCTGATCTTACCCTACGCCATCTTGCTCCTCATCAGTGTATACTCAATGCTGCATAAAGACTAATGTTCCTCTCTCGCTGATCAACTCTCCCCTCTGTCAAGCAGTGCACTGGCTCTTTTTCATTACAGAATTCTCTTTAGTATTCAAATGCTCACCTATAATGCAACCTCTAGCTCCACTATTATCTAAATCTCCACCTACATCTCTACTTGACATCCGTTGTTATCACCATGTCCCACCTCTGCATCCAAGACTTCTCTTATGTGGCCCCTCCTCATTAGAATGATCTCCCTCAATCCATCAGGTCATCACACAGCCTACAGATTCTCAAGCAGTCACTGAAAGCTCACTTCTTGAGGAATATTTACCCTTCCTCTACTTTCTGCTCTGCCCTGTCCTCTCTTTCTCCCTCTTCATTACCCCTCCTCACTTAACTGGTATTCCTCTAACTAATTTTTCCACCGTCTGTCTGTCAACTCACAACCAACAATTACTTACTGTAACTCTCCTGTCCTCTCTCCCTGATTCTTCTACCCATTGTAGATTGTAAGCCTCTTTCCTCTTGTCCTACTATAACAGGAGGTATCCCCGCAGCCTAGAATGAAGCAGACCCAGGCCTACACCAAAGGTTACTACCCGATCCTGAAGAACAGGAGGAGAAGCGCTGTTCCTCTCCCGATCCCAGGTGCAACGTTCTCTAAAGCTGCAAAGGAAATAAAACAGTTAATTCTCACCAACACCTGCTGGTAAGTTACAGGAAAGAACAGGGAACGTTATGCCACAGGCGAGGTATTTGTCATCACCTGCCAAGGCCTCAGACAACCTCTTTTCACCAATACCTGGCAAACAGAACAACCTCTCGCACACCTTCCGATTCCATCCGAACCCATGGAAGGGGGGATCATGCACACTAACAGACAGAAACTGATAGTTACCGGGGCTTCTGGTCAACTTGACAGGTGATTCTGCCTCCAGCCGCCACATCTGCAAAAGACCGCTTACCTCTGGAGATCACTTTCTGCCTTCCACCTTGTAACCTTCTAATTCCTAACCTAACCAGGGCCTAGCACCCACCACCTGCCTAAACTATTCCTACTCTAAAAAGGAGATTAGCACTCCCTACAGACTACACAAGGCCAAACTTAAACAGGCCTGACACCTGAACCTAACCAGGGCCTAGCGCCCTCTAACCAACTTTGGGTCTAGCTCCCACCCCTAACAAAAAAGGACTACTGTATATAACACAGGGTATAATACCCTGTAACTGTACAAGAAACCGCTATCTATAGGGCATAATGCCTATGTCACTAAAGGGCCTCTTGCCCTCTGTTGGGAGAAGCCCACCCACCTCAGATGCGGAGTCATTGGGGTGGTGGGGCCTCGGTCCATACCTGGACTGCAGGGAGGCTAACATTGGCAACAGTAGGAAGGGATCCAAGGGGCACAGTGTGCTGCCAACTGCTTGTTGCCTAGGGAGAAGGAAGGGATAAAGGAAGGTCTTCCCCATCCAGGGTCTCTCCCTCCTGTATACTGCCTCCTTTTGTGGCTTCCACTTCTTCAGCCAGCCAGATCAGATCCTCTTCTAAGGGGTCCCTTCTTCTTACCATGCCGAAGACTAACTACTCCATCGCACACGGTGGTTTAAATACTCGGGGGTGGACGGGAGCGGTGACATGGAAAGCCCTGATTGGCTTGCCATGGTGCCGAAATGCACCCTAGGTGCTGCAGGAACACCTGGGTGCAGTGATGCGGCGAGCAGTGATTGGTTCACCACACTGTACTTTACCAATATGGCCTCCATGTGACTGACTGCCAGAAAATCAGAATTGATCTGCTACCTGCCAGGACTTCCTGCTCTCGGGATGCCGCACCTGTCACACTACAATTCAATTTAAGGATATATTTTATCAGTTATCATCTGTATTCTGACAATCTTTGAAAACTTTCAAACTGTGCATTCTTTATTCCATCTTGCTTTGTCAGATGGAGTCAAAGCTATTTAAAAAAAATTATAGTACATTAGTTCACTCTTGTGGACAAATCAGGTACTGCACAATCTAGTACAATTTATTAGCCATAAAAATGTTAAACTAGTTTGGTACATTTCTGAGGAGTTTTTTTTTTTTTTTTTACTATTTTACAATAAAAGCTTGAGGAGTGTAGCATGCCTATAATACTTTTTTATCAGCATATACAGTTTATGGTCATGTAACTTAATGACCCAGTGATGATTATTGTTATAAAGATTTTGGAACAGAACAAAACTACCAAAAAAGGGGCAATCTCCGCTCACAAAGAGCAGAAATCGTCCCATTTTTGCTAGTGTGTATGGGCCAGATTCACACGTAAGAAGCTGAGGCTTCTTAGATGCGTATTTTGCAGTTTTTGTTAACTGTGCATGCATAGTCAGATTTTGTAGCCTTTAGGCACATAGATAGAATATGTGCGGTCTTTAAAGTCCACACATAGGGCTGGATCCAGACTTAAGTAAGTGCTTGAAATTAGTTACTCCTGGGCTAAACCATGTTGATTGCAGAGGAGTCATATTACATCTGTTGCAAACAGTATTAGAGTTCAGAGGTGATGTTTCCTATCCCAAGTCTAAATAACAGTGTGATAGTAAAGTTGGTCACTATCTGTGTGCAATTCAAAGATATATCTCTGCATGCAAATAATACAATTAACTTGACTCCCCCTGCAATCAACATGGTTTAGACCAGGAGTAACTAATTTCAAGCACTTACTTAAGTCTGGAACCAGCCCATAGTTTTTTAAGAAAGAGGAAGACAGGTATAGTGGGCGGGAGGAGAAATGTAGATTAGGCTGGATGGTAGGGCCTTGTGTATTTTCCCTTAAGAGAGAAAATACACACGGTTAGTTAAGGTTGCCTATGGCACTTGTAAGTATGAATTTGGCCCTATGTTTACGCTACGCAATTCCATTATGGAACTGAATCCAACAAATCAAGAGTTTCATAATCTACTTTGTAATGAAATGCTTTCTGTTGGCTGGATGATGTGCAAAGCATATGTCAGGTACACAAGTAGATTGTACAGTAAGGACTTGGTAAAGCCTTTAAATGCAATCCTAATTTCTGCATCATTCCCATTTCCGCTACGGTGACAATAACACATTCGACAATGACAGTCAATAGTACAATTTCAGCTGTATTATTGCTGAAACTACTCTACTGTGCTCTGTCCCTGCTCTCTCTTATGTAAGAGTGCCTATTGGTTAACCGTCAGCTCTGTAGTACTGGCAGGTCATGCTCTCAAGGGCTGCAGTACTTTATAAGTGGATTAGAGTCAGTGTGCTTGATCTTTTCTTTGAGAAAATATTTGTAGAGTGGTTTAATAATTTGATGTATAAGGGAAAGGCAGGTGGAGACACTCCATATCCTGGTACAAACTGTTCTACACATACTCAGGACAGTCCTACTTAACTATCATGGGTGCAGGTTGTTATATATTGCACTCTTGATTCCTGTAGGAAAAGGCTAATAACCTTAGAGAGTTATCTATGAATTCAGCTATTCCAATCAATATTGGACTTTGACTGAAATAAAAGTTAGACATGTAATACTGTAAAACATGTGATGCTGTAATTGATAATGTCTTTTCAGGGAGTGCTTATTACTTACTGTAAACTTCTTGAGCTATTTAAAAAGTTGTCAGCCTGGTATTGACTTGAGAGAGATTAGGTGGATATTACACAATCAAAAGCATTAAAAGGTTTATATTGTCCCATTAGACAGAAATGAGGCAGTCTCTATGCTATGCTATACACATTGAAGATATATGATCCAGGCTTACGCATTTTTCTAAAATAAATGCATTTCCATACGTTAAATTCAAAAGATGTCTAACCCTGCATTGGTAGTCTACAGGTAGTAGTCTACACTTAGGAATTTTGTAAATAGGATACACTCACACTAAAACCATTATGTGCATATATTGTGAAGTTTCCTCAACAGTTAAGAGTAACATAGAAAGTGATGGCAGATAAGAGTTACATGGCCCATCCAGTTTGCCAAGTTGTTTATTTAAAGCTATACTGACCCTGTATCCTATCTTACCCTTAATTTAGTTTAAGATTTAGGATACCCTTCTATTTATCCCAAGCATGTTTAAACTGTTCTACTGTGTTAGACTCTACCAAATCAGATGGGAGGTTATTCCACTTATCAGTCACCCTTTCTGTAAGTAACTTTTGTGCACATTTCCCCTGAACCTACAAACATCCAGTTTATACACATGACCTCCTGTTCTATGACACCTTTTCCTTTGAAAAATGCCTCCCTTCACTAAATGGTTACACCCCTTGATATATTAGAAAGCTACTATCATATACTTCCTCTCCCTTCTCTTCTCCAAGCTATACATGTTTAGTTCTTCTAGCCTTTCTTGTTATGTTTGTGACACATGCCATGTACCATTTTAGTTGCTCTTTGCACAGTCTCTAATGTATTTGATGTCTTTCTAGAGATATGGCCTCCAGAACTGAACACAGTATTCTAGGTGAGTCCGTACCAATAATCTGTAAAGGGGCATTTCTCTCTCTGCTAATAATTCCTCTCCCTATGCAACCATGCATCTGACATTGCTTGGCTACCTTTAAGTCACATGAAATTGTGACTCCTTGATCCCTTTCCTCCTCAGTAATTTCTAATGTACTTGCCATTAATAATATATTGATCATTTGGGTTTTTGTGCATTGAATTGCAATATTTTGCATTTTTGGCATTAATCTGCAGTTGCCACACCATTGACCATTCCTTTAGTCTACCTAGATCATCAGTTCTTTTGTGTACACCTGATACTACAGGCAATATCACCAAAAAAGATATTAAATAGCACTGGTTATAGTACAGATCCTTGTGGTTACCTTACCATTCACAGATGGATTCCATTTACTACACCCTTATGTTGCCTATCTTGTTATCAGGATTGTATCCATGCAACTATCCTTGAGTCCAATCCCAAAGCTTCCAGCCTGTTTAACAGTCTGCGATGTGGCAGTGTCAAAAACCTTATTGAAATCTAGATAAGCTATGTCTATAGCTCCCTTTTGTGACCCAGTCAAAAAATTCAATAGGATTTGTTTGAAATAATCTTCCCCCAGTGAATTCATGCTGCTTGCGATCTTGTAAGTTACTGTATTTAAGATATTGTACAATTTGTTCATTTAAGAGTGTTTCCATCAATTTCCCTACTACTGATGTTACTGGTCGGTAGTTGGCCAGTTTTTCCCTATTTACACTTTTATGCAGAGGGACCACATTTGCTATTTTCCAGTCTTCCATAATAATAATAATAATAATAATAATAATAATTTTGCCAGCACCCATCAAAGCTCTTTTGGTATCCTAGAACTGTATCAAATCAGGTCCCATTGATTTGTTCACTTTTAGCTTTGAAAGTTTTTTTAATACCTGCTCCTCAGTGAAAGTAGTAGTAATTGCTTCCTTGTATCAATAGTCTTCTTATTTAAAAATGGTCCCTTCCCCTTTCTTTCTTTTATAACTATTTAACAAAAATAATTGTTATGATGATGTGCCATAGCCCTACCACCCTCCTTAGACTCCCACTCTCTGTTTTGAGTCTTATGATACCTTCTTTAATTTTTCACCTTTCATTTGTATACCTAAAAAAGCTTTTGTCCCCTTTTCGGGCCAAGTGGCACAGTTTTTCATCAGCTTTGCTGCCCTAATAACCTTTTAGCCTCCTCCTGATTTGCAGAATACTCCTTCCTGTTATCATTATTCTGAGTTTGTTTTTTAATTTCTAAAGGCCATCTTTTTTTGATTTGACTATATTTGCTACCTCTTTTTAAACCACATTGGATTTCTTTTATTTTGGGATTGTTCTTGATCTTTTTTATATCAATGTTTGTTCCAAATAATAATGTACTATTACTAAGTAATATTTCACCAGATCCAGAATTAAGCTTGCCATACACTTGGTCGATCAATCCCAGCAAGGGGTGTCCCAATAAATGGGACGATTTCCCGCCAGGAAATGTCCCTTTTTCTGCACCATAAACATCTCTTGCGGGGACCGATAATCCTAGCAGAAGAATGCACCCGCCCTTGTTGCAGCAGGTCATTGGTTCAAATCCTGGTTGAGTCAGACAACTAGCCAACCAGCTGCTCAGCTGGGCAAGGCCTATGTCGCAGAGGCAAAGCACCTTCCCTTGGTGCCACAGGTCTCTGTTTCAAATCCCAAGTTGTTGAGCCAAACAACTAATCAACTGACAAATCCAACCTTTTCCCAAGATCACCAAGCCAGGAATAGGTTCCACCTGCTACTCTGCATTAAGTTGCTATGCAACTACATTCATGGGACCTGCCTGACTAGTCACACCTTTTTCCAAGACCAACAAGCCAGGAATAGGTTCCTCCCACTACTTTACATTAAATCGCCATTCGACTATGGTTCATGGGACCTAAAGATAACTATACTGGGAGTCAGCTAAGCCACAGAGGTAGAGCACCAGCACTTAATAAAGCTGGTCATTGGTTCAAATCCCAGCCACGCCATCTAATCATCTGGCCAAGCCAGGAATCGGTTCCTCCTACTACTCTGCATTGAGTCACCATGCGATTATGGTTTATGGGACCTACAGATACCCTTCCTGCACGGGGAGCAAGCAATGGTGCAGAAGCAGAGCACCCACATTTGATGCAGCAGGTCACTAACTCAAATCTTGACCAATGTGGTTTCAAATCTTGACCAATGTGGTTTCAAAAGAGGTAGCAAATATAGTCAAATCAAAAAAAGATGGCCTTTAGAAATTAAAAAACAAACTCAGAATAATGATGACAGGAAGGAGTATTCTGCAAATCAGGAGGAGGCTAAAAGGTTATTAGGGCAGCAAAGCTGATGAAAAACTGTGCCACTTGGCCCGAAAAGGGGACAAAAGCTTTTTTAGGTATACAAATGAAAGGTGAAAAATTAAAGAAGGTATCATAAGACTCAAAACAGAGAGTGGGAGTCTAAGGAGGGTGGTAGGGCTATGGCACATCATCATAATGGAGGGGAAAATATGCCTTTTTGCAGAAGACACCAAAATATGCAACAGGGTAGACATGCCAGGTGGGGTACAGAAAACGAGGAATGATCTAGGTAGACTGGAAGAATGGTCAAAAGTGTGGTAACTGCAGTTTAATGCCAAAAAAATGCAAAATCATGCACATGGGGCACAAAAACCCAAGGGCTCAATATATCCTTAATGGCATACATTAGAATCTACCGAGGAGGAAAGGGATCTAGGAGTCATTATTTCCTGTGATTTAAAGGTAGCCAAGCAATGTAACAAAGCAATGAGAAAGGCAAGTCAGATGCTTGGTTGCACAGGGAGAGGAAATAGTAGTGATGCCCCTTAATAAATCATTGGTACGACCTCACCTAGAATACTATGTTCAGTTCTGGAGGCCATATCTCCAGAAAGACATAAATACATTAGAGACTGTGCAAAGAAGAGCAACTAAAATGGTCCATGGCCTGTGTAACAAATCATACCAAGAAAGGCTAGAGGAACTAAACATGTATAGCTTGGAGCAGAGAAGGGAGAGGGAGAGGGGGGACATGATAGCAGCTTTCAAATACATCAAGGGTTGTGACCGGCTAGAGGAGGGTAGCATTTTTCAAAGGAAGAGGTGTAATAGAACACGAGGGCATGAATATAAATTGGAGGGTGGTAGGTTCAAAATTACTTCACTGAAAGGGTGATAGATAAGTGGAATAGCCTCCCATTTGAGGTGGTTGAGGCCAATACAGTAGAACAGTTTAAACATGCTTGGGATAAATATAAGGATATCCTAAATTGTGGGTAAATAGGGTCTAGGGTCAGTATAGCTTTCAATAAACAAATAGGCAGACTGGATGGGCCATGTGGCTCTTATCTGCCATCACTTTCTATGTTTCTATGTAGCCCTTGGTGCAGCAGGTCACTGATTTGAATCTTGTCTGCGCTAGACAACCAGCCACCAAGCTGGTCAAACCTTTTTCCAAGAAACAGGGAATAGATTCCTTCTACTACTTTGCATTGAATTGCCAAGCGACTAAGGTTCATGGGACTGTAGGGAAACCTTTTCTCCACGGGGATCCGGCTATGATGCTGGGGTAGAGCATACATCCCCTTGGTTCAGCAGGTTGCCGGTTTAAATCCCAGTCAAGCCAGAAAGCCAGCCAGCCAGCTTGTCTAACCTTTTTCCAAGCCTCCTATTACATTGCAGTGAGTCGCCAGGTGACTATTGTTCATGGGACCTACAGACACCCTTTCTCCACCGGGAGTCAGCCTTGGCGCAGAGGTAGAGTATTCATCTTCGCTGCAACCAGCCAAGCATTTTCCTAAGCCGGGAATCGACCTACAGATACCCTTCTTACACTAGGAGGTAGAGCACCTGCCCTTGGTGCAGCAAGTTGCCTTTTCGAATCTTAGCCAGCCAACCGGCTGGCTAAGCTTTTTCTCAAGCCTGGAATCCTATATATA
>WWET01001848.1:272206-288798 GCA_011038615.1 Limnodynastes dumerilii | reverse complement strand
TGTAGGAAGGAAGTTTCAAAAATGCACAAGTGGAGCTAGGAGCTATTCAAAAGAACTGCACTGGTGGTACAGAAGAACACATGAGTATCGGGCCTCGGGTGTCTTGTAGACCATTTACATCACAGCTGTAGGGGTAGAGGAAGAAAGTTAGTTCCGGGGTGCGGGGAGGGAGAGACTAAGATGGTTGTCTCTGCCATAGGAGAGCAATATATCGGTCTGTGGTTTGAAATTCATGCCAGCGGAACCATATGTTTCAATAACGTTCATAGCCCACCCTTGGTACAGATAATATATCTAGTTAACTGTCAACCCTTGAAATCCATTCTGAAATAGAAGGGGGATGGGTAGATTCCAGTAGGGGGATGAGCGATTTAGCTCCAATATTAAGGTGTCACAACAGTGACTGTTTGTAGGTGGAAATCAAACAGTCTAGATAATAAAAGAGCCAGAACAAAGGGCCATCTGGAATTTCCTCTTTCATAATTTCCTCTGAGATTGATTTTATCTTGTCCCTATGGTCTGATGTGTGGGCAGAGCCAACGGATATCTAAGGGGTCTCCTACAGCTTGATTTCATCGCCAACACAGGTTGAAATAAGATGAGATGAGTTTGGACCAGGACATCGGTACCACCTTGATAGCAATTTATACAAGGTTTCCAGGATCATAATATTCACAGAGGAAGCCTTAAAGAATTGAAATATTTTTAGGCCAAGTGCTCTCTTCTATAGGCGTCCCCAGATCTCTTTCTCATGATGTAGTGAAACCTGGTAGGTTGGGGGGATATATCTTCAAGGAGCAGGCTATATATGCTCGATATCGTGTGTTTTGGTTGCTGCTGTGCTGTGCTGCGCAGAGGCACTCTAAGGGAGTCAGGGGGATCTAAATTAAGTGGTCCCAGCAGACATCACAAAATGACATATCTGGATATAACGCCAGTATTCTTTTTGGGGTAGTTGTCAAGAAGATTGTAGGTCAGGGTAAGTGTGGAGCCCACTCTGATCCAGGATCTGGCTGACTCTGAGTAGCCCCACTTATCGCCATGTTCAGAAGTCTGGGGGAAAAGCACTATTAGTTAGAAGGAAGTTAGAGATGAATGAGACATGGAGATATTATGAAATAGGCGGGTGCGTTTCCAGCAGGCTAAAGTTGGTATAATGGTGGGATGGGGTGAAACTGTAGGGGGAGTTATCCAGGGAAGTGTAGATATCAGGAAGTTTAAACAATGTTCTTCAAGTTTGATCCATTGCTTGGAAGCCACCCCTCTTGTCCACTCCAATATTCTATTAAGATGGATTGCACGTTAATATCCAATAATATGGGGTAGTTGGAGACCCCCCCTTTCCCTCCTACATGCCAATACCGCCTAGCTTGATTCTCGGATGTCTGTTTTGCTAGATGAAAGCGTGCATAATACGCTGGAGCTCCCGGAGCCATCTAGGGAGAATGTGTATGGGTAGTGCCTGCATTACATACAGGAGTTATGAGACGGTGTCCATTTTTAGGACATAAAATTCTCCCCATCCATGAAAGGTATAAATGTGTCCACGAATTCAGATCTGTTCGAATCTTGGCCAATAATGGGGTGTAATTGGCTGAAAAGAGGTGTGTGTTATTCGCAGTTACATTGATTCTTAAGTATTTAAGATGTGTCTGGTGTCACAGAAACGGGAAAGAGGATTTCAAAGCTACAACCGTGGAAATTGGGCAGTTCAAATTAAGCGCAACAGATTTAGTGTAGTTGATTTTCAAGTAAGAAAGATCTCCAAATCTATCAGGGACAGGGGAAAAGTATGCGGGTTGCTGAGGATGGCTAATACAGCATCAGCAAACAGTGCTAATTTATATTCCTCTAATCCCACCTTGATGCCTGATATAGTTGGATACGTTATCGCCATCTCTGCCAGGGCTTCTATACATAGGACAAAAATGTCTGGTGCCATTCATAATTTTAGTTGGGTTAGAGTGAGCCGTTGCCCCTAACTTTAGGAGTTGGATGACTGTACAAGGCTAAGATTTTACTCATGCATACAGGGCCTATACCTAGGTGTTGTAGCATGCCGGTCATGAAGCTCCGATTTACTGTCAAATGCTTTTTCGGCTTCAGTCGACAGCAGCATAGAAGAGGTATCAGAGTTGCGTGCATGGTAGATTAGATCAATCACCTTAACAGTGTTGTCTCTGGCTTCTGTCCCCTCAATGAAGCCAACTTGATCCGTGTGTATAACCTTAGGTACTAAGCCTTTTAGTCTATTTGCAATCATTTTGGCATAGTTTCAGATTAACGTTGAGGAGAGATATAGGCTGATAGCTTGAGCACAGAGCAGGGTCTTTACCCTCTTTTGGTATCACTTATGTGGGCCTCAAGGGACAGGTCTGAAAAGGGGTATCTATCAGAAATGGTATTACAGGCTGCTAAAAGCGGCGGAACTAGGAGAGACATAAAGGTTTTATAGTACCCAATGGTAAATCCATCTGGGCCTGGGCTTTTCCCACTAGGGGAAGATTTAATAGCCGACTCTAGTTCCAGGGCTGTAAATGACCTTTCTAAGAAGGACACGTCTTCTGGAGGGAGGGTCGGGTAGTTGGCTTCCTCTAGTTAAGAGTGAATAAGCGGTTGTCACTGAGCCTTCGTCAAAGGGTCTTACTGGGAGCGTAGGTAATACAGTTGTGTGTAATATGCCTGGAATGAGGCTGCAATATCTTCTGTTTTGTGTATAAGTGTACCAGTAGAGAGAAAGTCTAATGTGGACAGGGGCGTGATCCGTCCATCACCCCAATGTGGGTGCCATCAAGCAAATTAAGGTGTCTATGACGGAGCAAGATGTATTCCATACGTGAGTAGGTATAATGGCAAGGAGAGAAAAAGGTATAATTCTTACCCTCCGAGTGGAGGATTCTCCAGACGTCGGCCAGCCTAGCATCATGAATATCTCCTCGCACTCTACGGTATAGCTTGGCAGGATAGGATGGGCGAATGGTAGAGGAGTCTATGCAGGGATCTAAAGTCCAATTGAAGTCACCCCCGAACAGCACAATGCCCTCTTGTTGAGTTTCTAATTTTTTGAAGACCGATTTAAGGAACAAGTATTGATTCTGATTGGGGGAATAGATGTTGACAATGGTGTAGGGTTGACCATGAAGAGAGCACCTGAGAAGTAAAGCTCTAGCTGCTATCAGTTGGTGAACCTCTGTAACCTGAAGAGGGAGATTTCTAGAGATGAGTATAGCTACCTCAGCTGATTTGTTTTTAGGATTATTATTATATAAGGCAGTGGGGAAATATTTATTTGTTAGATGGGGGGTGTTGAGGGATACCTTAAAAAGGGTTTCCTGGATAAGGGCAATATCTGCCCGTACACAACGCAGGAACTGAAGACGTTTAGAACGTTTTTTCCGTATATCGAGGCCATTCACATTTAAAAAAAACGATGTGGAGTTTACCCGCCATACATACAGAAGTTATTGGGTGGTTCTCTGTGACATTGTGCAAAAGCATTGAAAAACAGGTATATTCAAATAATAAGTTTAAGAATGTCCTTATTTGATACAAGAGCCATCACCGTCTCCTGCGTGGTGAAGTCCTTGGAGGTTCTGCGCGTAGAGTTCAGGTCGTCGTCTTAGAAGGAAAAGATTAGAAGAGTGCTGATCTTCACGGTGGTGGTGTTGAAGAGTTGGATATGTCCACTTGTGACCCGGGAGGTTGTCTTGTTGGGCATCTCCTGGGCGTTTTGCCTGGTGGCAGCGAAGAGTCTGTGGAAGATCCAGACAGAAATCCAGGTCAAGCCAGTTGGGGATCTGTATACCTGCTAGGCTGAGGGAGGTCCATTGGACGAAGGAGCCATTAAATTTCAGATCAGTTGAGGCCCGCACCCGTTTCATGATGGTTTCTTTTTGCGTGAAATGGTGCAAGTGGCCTATGATGTATCGAGGTGGGGCGCTGGGTGGGCCCTTTGGTCTCAAGGTCCTGTGAGCACCATCAAACTATGGGCTCATTAGGGTCAAGTTCAAGGAGTTCCCCAAATATTTTGGTCAAGGCCTCCTGAAGATTAGCTTGTGGGATGTCTTCTGGTATTCCTTGTATCCTTAAATTATTACGACGCCCCCATTATCAAAATCATCCAGCTTCATGTGGATCTCCCTAAGGCCAGCAGAGTGGGCTGCCAGAGTGTTGTTCATATGTTGTTGTTCATTGGTGAGCTGATGAAGCTTGAACATCTTCAAGTTCAGTGACCCTGGTGGACAGATGCCAGTGTTAACCCCAGAAAATGTTCTGGTCAGGTCTGGCCGGGTGGTAAGCTAAAATTGCCGGGTGGAGCACCTGGCTAAAATGCCCTGGGGAGAACACTGGATGGGAAATATCCATTTGGAGAGAGGTCACTTCTTGGCGGATAGATTCTCTTAGACTGGCTTCCAACATCTGCATGTCTTGTTTGGTGGGGAGAGATTTGACATGGGAGAGAATTTCACTAATTTCGCTCTTCAGCTGGTGGAAGGTGGGATCTGGCACCCCCGGGATGAGTTAATCAGCCATCTCTACCCTTTTTGGGGAGGCGGAAGGTGATTGGGAGTCAGTATCTGAGCCCAATGAGGTCACTGCTGTCAGAAAGAAGCGTAGGATCGATTGAAGCAGGGAATCCTGGGGTCTTTTTTAGTAGGTTGTCATTACATGTGTGGAGCTGGCAGTAGAACTGAAGAGGAATGCTCTAGTGAGAGCTGGTAATGGTCACATCCCTATAATATGTTAGTCACATATTAGTGCATCAGGGAAACAGGTTCTGAAAGAGGAGATTTATGTATAGTCCTCTGGTTCCTATGGCGCTATCTGGAATAGCAGCCTTGTTAAACTTTCCAAACAGTGCAGAGCTGTGGGAAGATTTCTTGTCCCGCAGAGGAGATCCTCAATCAGCTAAAGCAGAGGGCATCTGGAGGGAGAAGGACAGGCTGTCCCAAACCAAGGGCAGGCACAGAGGGCAAGTATCCAGAGTCCCTGTCTGTGGGGTTGGAGGGGAGGAGCTGTTGAAGCGCAGATTTAGTGCTGTGTAGGGACGCCTCTGAGCTCTCCTGTGTTTGGGCTCTTCTCTTCCTGGCTTACCAACAGGGCAGAACGAGGCGAAAGCTGCCAGGGATCTTCTGCTGCCGCGATGCACCGCCACATGTTTTAATTTTGACCACTGGATAAGAACACAGCCTTTGGAGGACCTTTAAAATAAGACAATTTACTTTGGGGCTGTTGAACCATTTTAATTACCTTTGAATGGGATAAAAAAGAGAAAGAAGGACATCATCCACAAATTAGATTTAGTAGGTACTGTTATTGCCCTCTCTGTGTTACAATCTACTATAAGTAATTGTATTTTAGTGAATCCCTGTAACAAAACTAACTTATGACTTATAACAATAAAACCAAATAGATAACACTCCAAAAATTATCTCAAAACCTTACCTTTCTTTACAAAACAATGTTAATCAATATCACTTAAAAACACAGACCCGGATTCACAACACCGTACGTGTCCCACGCATATTTTAACCTATCGTTTTGTTACGTAGATTGTGTGTATGCAGTCTTTAAAGATGGTGCATATACGGAGTTTAGGATTAGGTCCACTGTGTCTTAGGGCTTACCATCTCCCTGCAGTTTGTGTGCTGAAGTGCTACCATCTACTTGCACTGTATACACACGTTGTTCAATCTGAGTCTATTAGCAGTATAATCTCACTGAGAGTATATATACTCACTGAGAGTCCAGCCATGTTCATTAAGCCGTAGGAAAGGAAAAGTGCAGATGTTGCCCATAGCAACCAATCCGATTCTAGCTGGCATTTTCTAGTATGTAATAGAATCTGATTGGTTGCTATAGGCAATAAAACAAAAGACAGCGCTTAAAGATTACTATAGAAACATGATGCAATATTGTAGGAGCCACCTATTACTCCCCCCCATACACTGCCATCTATAGTGACTTCTCACTACCTATTACACCCCCCCCCATACACTGCCATCTATAGTGACTTCACACTACCTATTACTCCCCCCCATACACTGCCATCTATAGTGACTTCACACTACCTATTACTCCCCCCCATACACTGCCATCTATAGTGACTTCACACTACCTATTACTCCCCCCCATACACTGCCATCTATAGTGACTTCACACTACCTATTACTCCCCCCCATACACTGCCATCTATAGTGACTTCACACTACCTATTACTCCCCCCCATACACTGCCATCTATAGTGACTTCACACTACCTATTACTCCCCCCCATACACTGCCATCTATAGTGACTTCACACTACCTATTACTCCCCCCCATACACTGCCATCTATAGTGACTTCACACTACCTATTACTCCCCCCCATACACTGCCATCTATAGTGACTTCACACTACCTATTACTCCCCCCCATACACTGCCATCTATAGTGACTTCACACTACCTATTACTCCCCCCCATACACTGCCATCTATAGTGACTTCACACTACCTATTACTCCCCCCCATACACTGCCATCTATAGTGACTTCACACTACCTATTACTCCCCCCCATACACTGCCATCTATAGTGACTTCACACTACCTATTACTCCCCCCCATACACTGCCATCTATAGTGACTTCACACTACCTATTACTCCCCCCCATACACTGCCATCTATAGTGACTTCACACTACCTATTACTCCCCCCCATACACTGCCATCTATAGTGACTTCACACTACCTATTACTCCCCCCCATACACTGCCATCTATAGTGACTTCACACTGCCTATTACTCCCCCCATACACTGCCATCTATAGTGACTTCACACTACCTATTACACCCTCCCCCATACACTGCCATCTATAGTGACTTCACACTACCTATTACACCCTCCCCCATACACTGCCATCTATAGTGACTTCACACTACCTATTACACCCTCCCCCATACACTGCCATCTATAGTGACTTCACACTACCTATTACACCCTCCCCCATACACTGCCATCTATAGTGACTTCACACTACCTATTACACCCTCCCCCATACACTCCTATTCATATTTCGATAGGGCCATTCTCTCAGCCAGTTCCTGGAAATTGATTGCTTCTCCCTCGAAGTGGTTCTGAATGGCAAGTATCAAATCTAACCCCAATCTTTACCCTAACCCTCCCCTTCTATTAACCTAACCCTAACCCTCCCTTCCCTGCAGCCTGACCCTAACCCTCCTTTCCCAGTAGCCTGAACCTAACCATCCCTTCCTCACAGCCTGACCCTAACCCTACCATCCCCGCAGCCTGATCCTAACCCTATCCCTCCCCTTTCATGGCCATAACCCTAACCCTCCCTTCCCCAGAGCCTAAGCTTAAACCTCCCCTATACACTAAAAGCCCCCGAAAAGGTTACTCACCTCTCCTGATGCAGGTCCGGCAGCGCTTCCAAAACTGAATAGGTGAGATCTGCACACTCCCCCATTCTGAAAAAAAAAATCTAAAATAGCTGCCTATTGGTAACAGAGACAGCCGAAAAAGAACTTTCAGCTGTCTCTACTTCTAAAAAACAGCCATAGTGCTGGGCACTCCCACTGCTATAACTCACCCCCCCCATTCATAGTGACTTCACACTACCTATTACTCCCCACCAATCACTGCCACCCAACGTGGCTTCACAATAATTGAATTTTTGCATTTATCTGTCACATATTATCAGTGAGAAATGGAAATGTTAAATGTAATTTCTAATAGATGAAATGTGTCTGCATTTAATATTAAGAATTAAATATTTTCATTTACAGAGCCCTTTACGCAATCTTGGACAAATTAATTTCCTTCTTCCCCCTCACTGTTTTTTTGCTATTCAGCCCATTGTCACTTATCTCTAGCTAAACTGCCTGGCTTCATTATAAAAAGCTATGCCCTCACATCCTGCCATTTTTAATTCTAAATAAAGTCATATTTTGATCAGGCTTTGTAATTTAATATTCTCTTAGAAGATAATTATCATCTCCTTTATTCACACCGACCTTCACTAGTGTATGAAAGTACTGTGTGCACTGAATGTGTAACAGTCATCAATAATCCCAGTACACTGAATTAAAAGGAATCTAGATAATGCTGTGTCTTTATCAGCAAGTTCCATTAATTATTTAAAGTCACCTTTAGAATAGATAATTTTTTATATTCAACAACAGGTGACCTGGGGCAAATATTAGCCTTCAGGCTCTCGCTGTTGGAAACAGGAGATTTATTCCTGTACGCTGGTGATCAACGTAACCCTTTGTATGCGGGCAGACTGACACTGATAGCGTTTAAAGCCTAGTATATGCTTTATGGGGGTACCCTGTAAAATGGTCGCTATTATCTACATTTTATAATCTGATTTAACTTTTACAGTACAGGCAGATCTTGGCATGGGGGACATTACCTGAAGTGTTGTCCCCTGTCCATCAATACTACTATTCATAGTGTTTCCAGGGGATAGGACGGGGCTTATTAGAGTCAGCAATCCTTGTAAAGGGTAAAATAATAACATTTACATACAACATTAACATACAAAGCACAAATAATTTGTGATTAAGAGTTGGCCTTAGGATGTCCCTCCCTCACTTTAATGTTTGCAGATTTTAAATACGCCCCTCCCCCACCATGCAGCACAATATTATTTTTCCAAAGTGTAAAATTATACCTTCTATGAGAATTTAAGCCTCAATCTAGATAAGGCCCTAATTATTTCCCTGGCCACTAGGGTCCAGATTTACTAAGCTGTGGGTTTTGAAAGAGTGGAGAGTTTGGTCATAGCAACCAATCAGATTCTAGCTGACATTCTCTAGAATGCACTAGTTAAATAAGAGTGGCAAACTCTCCACTCTTTCAAAACTCACAGCTTAGTAAATCTGGACCCAGGTATCTAGACCAGGCATGTAAAATTCAAAAGCCCATTCTGACCAAACAATCAGTCTGGGCCGCAACAAAAATAAAAAGTCTCATATGCAATTTTTCTCAAACTTCCAGTAATTCCTCTTTAATATGCCTCCAGCTCCCAAAAATTCCTCATTCATATGTCTTCAGCCTCCACAGTATCCCCCATCGTGTCTCTCCAGCTTCCAGTATCCTCCCATCATGTGTCTCCAGCTCCCAGTATCCCTCATCATTTGTCTCTAGATCCCAGTATCCCCACATGTGTCTCCAGCTCCCAGTATTCCTCATCATTTGTCTCCTATTCCCCAAATGTGTCTCCAGCTCCCAGTATCCCCCATCATGGGTCTCCAGCCTCCCCAGTATCCCCCATCATATGTCTCCAGCTCCTCATTATTTCCCATTCATATGGCTCCAGCTCTCAGTAATTCTCTATTATTAGTCTCCATACTCCCCTATTTATACTTTTTACCTTTGATGCTTCCGTCTGTGTGTCTTCTCTGCGGTGCACGCTGTCTTTCAGCTCTTCTGTGTAAGGTTGGCCATAAAGTAATCTGTTTCCTGCTGTCGGTCGATGCAGCAGTTATACAGGACGGTTGAAAAGGGCTTTACTATCAGTGTCCAGTTTGCCAGCTGCTGCGGCTGATAGCAGGCCCTTTCAGCCATGATCACCGAACCTCCCTGTGTGACATGGGGCCCCAAAATAAAAGCTTTTGGGCCGCATGTTTGACATGCCTGTCCTAGTGCTACAGTGCATTGAATATATATTTTTGGTGTAACGTGAGACTGTATGCAGTATGCATAATTAGAGAACTACTTTTACATTTTTTCCCTGGTTTTAATAAAGAAAAATAAAACATTTCACTTTTTTATGGATGTGATAAAAATATAAAACATTTTAAATAGTTAAATTAAAATTCTATGCAACTTTGTGAAGTGACCTTTGCTTGGTTTCTCATTACACCCCAAAACAGTCCTTGTTATCTGACTTCAGACATTTCTGGTCTGGAGGAAATGCATATAGGGTCTATTGAAGATGTAGACTTCTATTCATCATGCAAGTTTTAATGTTAAGCAAGTGCTTGTTAGTTTAAAGTATTACACTTGAGATAGTCATTAGGTCCTGAATTTTAGAACGCGCAATGATTCACAGCTTCAGATCAGAGTTTACGAAAGATGTGCACTTTGGCCCAAAGGGAGGAATTTCTTATCACAACCCAACATCAAACAATTGCCATAAAAATATTTTTGCACACAGAAAAATCCTTCAAGGCTGAAAGATCTTAACATAACAGACTCAAGCCTTACTTTGTATGTACAGCATGTACACTTCAATGATTTGCATGTTTAAGGCCTAAGCACTGGACATAAAAACATGTTGAAATGGCAAGTGAGAGTGATTTATAGTATTCTTGTGCACTTACCTACAGTATTTACTATAGGGTGTACTATGTCATTTCAATGTTTATAATGCCGACAATTAACCTGTTGCTACTTAAGTGCTGACAGGGTTAACTCATCGTCAATTTGTTAGACACATGTTAGAGAGTATACAGAGGAGAAAGAGTGGGGACAGAGCAGAGGTAAAAGCCAAGAGAGAGCGGAAAAGAGAACGGAGATAAAGTGGAGGAGAGAGTGGGTCAAAGTGGAGGAAGGAGCAGAGGCAGAGTGGAGGAGAGTTTTTATGTTTTTTACGTTTTGTTATGTTTTTAGGTTTTTTTAGAATAAATATTATAATTAATTTCTGAACCACTTGTATCATCTGAATTACTGGATTTTCTCTAGCGCAGCTATTTCTTTATCTTTTAGAGTGGAGGAGAGAGCAAGAGCAAAGTGGAGGAGATTTTAGGGGCAGAGTGGAGGAGAGAGAGGGGAGAGTGAGTGCGGAGGAGAGAGCAGGGACTGAGTGGAGGAGAGATCGGAGACAGAGTGGAGGAGACAGTGTGAAGAAGAAAGAGTTGTCTGAGCAGAGGAGAGAGCAAGGACAGAGTGGAGGAGGGAGTGATGACAGAATGGAGAAGAGAGAAGACAGAGCAGAGGAAAGAGCAGGGACAGAGTGAAATATAGAGTATAAGCAAAACGGTGGAGAGAGTACAGACATTGGGCTGGATCCAGACTTAAGTAAGTGCTTGAAATGAGTTACTCCTGGGCTAAACCATGTTGATTGCAGGGGAGTCATATTTCATCTGTTGCAAGCAGTATTAGAGTTGAGAGGTGATGTTTCCTATCCCACGTCTAAATAACAGTGTGATAGTAAAGCTGGTCAGTATCTGTGTGCAGTAAGCAATTCAAAGATATATCCCTGCATGCAAAGAATAAAATTAACTTGACTCCCCCTGAAATCAACATGGTTTAGTCCAGGAGTAACTAATTTCAAGCACTTATTTAAGCCTGGATCCAGCCCATTATGATGTCTGCTGTATCATTGTCAAATGTATTATTGCTGCTGTAGCAACCGAAATGGGTACTATAGGAAGAGCCTTGTGGTCAAAATGATTATTCTCAAAATTTATAACAATTGTGCTCTGAATCACCCTTGTGAACCTATTTGTTCGTAGTGACTTAAGAAGGAAGGGGCGTGTCTGGAAAAGTTAAGAAGGAAGATAAGCAGATTAGTTGGAGGGAGCCATTTAAATGAGGAAATCTGGTTAGGTAAACGTTCTTAATAAATCGCCATATGCACACAACTAAGCAGGGACAGAACTACCATTGGTGCAACAGGTTTAACAGCACCGGGGCCCATGCTGATACAAGGGCCCACAGCTGTCATCACCGCACCGCCGAAGGTCCAGACCGGGTTACCTGGGATATTATAAGGGCCAAAAGTATATTTTTTGCACCTGGGCCCACAACTCACTAGTTCCGCCTCTGTAACTAAGAACCTAAAGATAAGGTAGCCCTGTGGCATTCATAAGTCGGTTAAGAAGCTGAAAACCAGGGGCGTGTCAGGGGAGCTGCCTTGCTACTAGTTGCGTATAATTAAGAACCTTAAGCCTTCTTAAGCATGAATTGCTGCTAAGCATCTATGGAAGGGGGCCCATGGAATTACCATTATTGGGGGCCTATGGAGGCTTTTTTTATACAATGTAAGTTATTTCATTTTTATTCTGCAGACAGTGAGATAACTTTATGGGGATGACGGAGGATCACTGCACAATACACGTCCATACTGTCTTGTCTGTGTAAATTTATTAAAATGGCTTCTGTGTTCAGAAAACCATGACTTAGAGAACACAAGCAACATATTGTAGTTATTCTTCACAATAAAAAATCTAACTATGTATCAGTGTAACAGATACTTCATAATGAGAGCATGTGGCATATTGCTGACTGCAATCAATTTCAAACTTGAAGTTACAAAAATGTGAAGTGCAATATATCTCTATATACACATATGTTCACACGGCAAGTAACCAATGACTCCTTGCTACGGGCTGATTTTATCAAACGCAGTGTAAACTCAGCTATTACATTTGTTTTGAATAGCTAAAAAAACAGCCAGAAAAAAAAGATAACCCCATCTTACCTCACTCCGTGTACCTCCGGTCCCTGTGAGAGAAGCTGTGACACTGGGATACTCTCGCGGGGCCGTATTCACAGATACGCTTTTGCGCTGAGTTCCGTGCGTATTTTTAGGATTGGGGTAACTGCGCATGCGTAGTAACTTTATTTACGCTATTTACGTTGAATTTAGGCACGGAAGTCCATTAGGAACGCACGTGTGAATCGCACTCGGGGACATACGTGCGGAGGGGCGTGGTTGAAATCCGTACGGACAAAGGGCCTGATCCAGAGCTACGGCCGCCGCCGCTCGTGCTGTGGAGTCGGTCTCACTGATGTAGAGGGTCACAGTGGATGGACTGTTCATTCTCTGTTACCCTCTATAGCAGTGCTGTGGACAGGGCCATCATCAGGGGAGGACAGCTGAGACTACTGTTCCGGGCCCAGACCTGATGGGAACCCGAGACACTTACCTAGCTCTGTAGCAGCAAGTATCAGGCGGTATCCTGCTGCCGATAATTGCTGCTCAGCACTATTCAGTAGTCGACCAATGCGCAGGGTATTTCATTGTCACCTAGGGGCTGGGCTTTGCGGCTGGGTCCCGAGCCCTGCAATTGATGATGGCGGTCCTGGCTGTAGAGACAGACTCCACAGCGCTGCCTAGTAAACAGCCGGTGCCAGCTCCTGGTCTAGGTAAGTATAGTAAATGGTGGTGCAGTGAGTGAGTTGCTGGGCTGGCGGGACCCTTAGAATTGCATTCTCTATAGTTACGTCCATGGCTATGATGACACATGCGATAGCGAAGGGAGCTAAATTACACACCGTGGATTGTGTAATAAATTAGATATCAATGATTCCTGCGTCACCCCAGAAGAGTGAAAATGTCCAGATCAGTTTATGTGGAGATTGATAGCTCCTAGGTATCAAAAATGGTCTGTACAGAGACAGTCTAAAAAGAGTGACTACAGTATGTCATGTCACCTGTCTTCGGCCATGCTTTAGTGATGGGTCGTCAACTAGAATAGAATATTTCCCAACGATCTCTAAATTGGGCCTAAGTTCTAACAATGAGGACAACAGAATCGTCCCTTCAGTCCCTTGATCTGTACGAGGTTTGGGATGTTTTCTGGAGGATTCCTCCAGGAGAGTAATCTAAAGATTGACTGTAGCGTCTATCATCTTTGGGGGTTACACTGGAGATAGTCTTCGGGCCGTATTCACAGATCCATTTTCAGGTGGAGTTGCGTGCGTAGATCGGATGAACTGCGCTTGCGTAGTAACTTTATTTACGTAAGTGCTTTAGGCCTGGACATGTGAATCGCATTTAAATAAACGTTTGATGGTGCAGAATCGCACGTATGGCATACATATACGCACGTAAGTACACAAGTATCGTTAGAGGTGGTCTATGGAGGTGGTCGATTGCACATCCGTCAGAGGGGAGTGTCATGGGTGTTGGTGGGTGTGGCCTTGCTACGTGCGTGCGTAAAATTGCGTACTTTTAAAAAACGGATCTGTGAATACGGCACTTTAGCTCTTAATCTTTGAGAAGGTCAATTCAATATTTCTGGCATGTTTTTTCCTTTTGTATCATGCTTCATACATACAGTTACATTTACTTTACCAAAGTACATGATATCACCATTGGATAGGATGTGTACAGGGGATTTATTGACTCTTACTGTACTAACGGCATGGCTGACATTTCATTCTCCTGTCTTCTTTTCTTGGGGCCTGTATTCTCTCAGATAAATCTGAGATATAAGGATTCCAGTGTATGCAACATATCTTATTACAGACTCAAAGTTCTAATGCACAACCCTGGGACATACAAACCTCACTCAAAGGGGTTCCCTGGATAGAAAAGTATTTTTTCCTGAAAGGTCCTAATTGCTCTTCTTGAACAACTAAAAAAAACCCCAGTGCAATTGCACCTCTCGTGCACTACCTATGCTATCAGGTACATAACTATAGGGGGCACAAGAGGCGTGGCTGCTAAAGGGTCTGGAGGAGTGGGGGGCTTGTGGCAGCTGCTCTCCCTGCACTGTAAGCAAGCTATCAGAGGTTGACAGCTTAAAACAGTGCTTGGCGCTCCATGTATGAGGGCTGAGCACTGTTTTAAGATGTCAACCTCTGACAGCTTCTTTCACGCAGATGGACCTGTTCAGCCCCACCCCAATACATTATGGCTCCTCCCAGTCTCACCTATCCATACTCGAACCCTGCCTCCTCGCTATGGGGCCTAAGACTGTCACGTTTCCCCCCTATATGGCATATATTATACAATGATACTTCTGTGTTTCTCTCTAACATACCTGTGTTTGGTTTTAGCAAAATAAAAAGTATCTGCATTTACTTTTTCCAAAATGCAATATAGATTTTTTTTTTATTAAATGTTTAAATAAGAAAAAAAAATGATTTTCCTTAAATCATTTTAACTTTATTTCTGAATAATACTATTACCATTTATGTGTGAGGCTTGTTTGTCTCCTAGCCTACCAGGAGACGGAACCTGCTGTGACTGAAAAGTGTTGGAGGATTTTTATGCGCTGGAAATAGAAATACAATTAATGCTGTGGAGGAAAGCAGGCAGGAAGCACAGCATAGTCTAGTGCTGAATTACTACCTCACTTTTTCCAAACTTTGAAGAACACTCTATGAAGTCTAACACCAGAGGCGAGTCTAGTTCCCTGGCCTCCACACCACATGCAATACATAGGTAGTAAGTTTTCTGTTTGTTTCTATTCTTGCCTGAAGGTTTAAATGCTTTATATTTCTTTATCCTTCACCAAAAAAAGAAGTGCTGGAGTGCAATAAACACATGAATACATTTCTACAGAGAGATTTATTTGTAATAAACACTACTTGTAATAAATGCAATGATTCTGCTTTCTTCTGTATAAATGAGCAGCTTAGTTATCTGTTGCTTGATTTTTGTATTCCTCTTATGATCTCCCTCTCGAATGATTAATGGTGTCTTTATATCCCTGCATGTGGTCGGGTCAACACCATCAATGGACTACTACAACCACTACTACTACTACTCAGGGTTGCCAACTTGTGGAAAATCCAGGAGACTCCCAAAATTTGGGCAGTTCTCCCGGTATCTCTGGAGGGCCGGAAAATCTCCTGCAGATCCCAACTCCCTGACAATCTCTATTGTAATCCCTAGAGTTACTTGATGATGGCATCAAGCCCCGCTCACCTGAAACACTAGGGATTACAGTAATGATTGACAGGGGCAGGGCTTAATGATGTGACTTGCATACATCATATCATTAAGCCCCGTCTCCATATAGGAATCTATATCTTCCCTCTGAGATCTCCCAGAGGGAAGAAATAAAAAGTAGTCAATCTTGTTACTACTAAAACCACTATTACTACTACAACCATGACTACTACTACTACTACTACTACAACCACTACTAAAACCACTATTACTACTATAACCACTACTACTACTAAAACTACCACTACTACAACCACTACTAAAACCACTATTACTACTATAACCACTACTACAACCACTACTACTACTACTACAACCACTACTAAAACCACTATTACTACTATAGCCACTAATACAACCACTACTACTACTAAAACCAAACCACTACTACTACTAATACAACCACTACTATTACTAATACAACCACTACTACTACTAAAACCACTACTACTACAACCACTATTAAAACCACTATTACTACTACAACCATGACTACTACTACTACTACTACTACTAAAACCACTATTACTACTACAACCACTACTACTACTAAAACCACTACTACTACTAATACAACTACTACAACCACTACTACTACTAAAACCACCACTAAAACCACTATTACTACTAATACAACCACTACTACTACTACAACCACTAATAAAACCACTATTACTACTATAACCACTACTACAACCACTACTACTACTAAAACCAAACCACTACTACTAAAACCACTACTACTACTACAACTACTACAACCACTACTACTACTAATACAACCACTACTACTCTTAAAACCACTACTAAAACCACCACTACTACTAAAACCACTACTACTACAACCACCACCACTACTACTACTAAAACCACTACTACTTTGAGCTAAAAATCATAAAAAAACAAATAATCCAGTGCCTATGACTCCCTTCCCTGCAGTCTGACCCTAAATATCCCC
>WWET01001848.1:257140-270642 GCA_011038615.1 Limnodynastes dumerilii | reverse complement strand
CTAAACCAAACCATGCTGAGTGCAGGGGAGTCATATTTCATCTGTTGCAAACAGTATTAGAGTTGAAAGGTGATGTTTCCTATCCCAAGTCTAAATAACAGTGTAATAGTAAAGCTGGTCAGTATTTAGGTACAATAAGCAAGAGTAAAGCATTCTCCCCGCAAACAAAGACTAAGTAAAGTTGACTGAAATTCAATGTGGTTTTGCCCTGGTGTAACTTTTCACCTGATGTCCTCTAGTTTTAAAACTCTGGATCTCCTCCAGCATGAGCAAAGGGGGTGTGAAGAAAGATAATGCCACCAGTTGTGGCTGGTGTAAAAAGCTTACTGCTCACAAGGTAGCTGGTTCCAGTACAATGGGCAACCCTTATCAAGCATAATGACCTGAGTTATCAAGCATTTGACTCCCAGAATTTGCAGGGAAACTAGATTCCCTCCCCCCTTCCCCTTCATTTATATATAACATCTTACATTTAAAAGTAGAGCTGTATATTAATGTACTAATGTAATGTCAATAAGGTCAGTCATTGCCACCTTACTGTCATTTGCAGGTAAAAATTTAAATAAAAATGGGCGGGGAAGGTATGTGGGCGTGCCCAACATGAATCGCACGTATGGAGGACACATATGCACGAAACTGCTCACGGAAAGTTACAAGTGGTCTATGGAGGCGGAAGTCACCGACAGCACGGCCGAGAGAGGAGAGTTTCATGGGTGCAAGGGGGATTGGCCTGCACCATCCGTGTGTATAATTGCGAACCTTCATGGAATCGGTTCTCTGAATACGCCCCCGAAATCTTTTGTGAACCCTTTCGTAGCCTGTGCCCCTTAATAAATCACCTGCACAAGGATGTAACTACAGAGGGTGCTGAGGGTGTGGCTACTACAGGGCCTGGAGGAGAGCTGGCTGACAGCATCTATCAAGTCGCAGTCTAACCCACCTCCGCCCCCCAGTCCCACCTGGCAGCACCTCGTTCCGTCATCCAGACTCTACCTCTTTGCTGTGTCACCTGAGTCTGTCACCTTCTGTCCCTGCCCCTGCAGCACCCATGTAGGAAAGTAGAAATAATACATAGCTTAGTGAGGTCACGTAATAAGTTTTTAATATTTTGGAAATTTCTAGCAAATCAGTTTTAAGGAAGTCTGCCTTAGCAACGTATGAAGTTCCCCCAAAAAATAATAGTACCCCATTATATTCACCATTTCCTGTTGTATTAAGGTCAAATGTTGATGAACAGTTTAAAACATTTCACTACTTTATATGCAGGCAAGAAATTGGTGACAATTTTTTATGACATGATGACAATATTTTTTTATGTAATTACTCTATATTAGTTTTAACCAAATGCATAAAAGAGTGTGACACCCAGTGTGACCTAGCTGAGACTGGCGCAATTCTCATGGTATCCCTGAATGTCCTTGTGAAAGATGATTTGTCAGCACTTACATATGGAATGATACTGTACTGTATATATTCATTTATACTTTGTGCACCAGAGATTATGTTTGAATCTCCACAGGACACTACATATTCTTGAATGTTTGATAAGTAGGCTGTACATAGATTATATTAGTAGGATGTTTATAGATTATATTAGTAGGATGCACATAGATTATATTAGTAGGATGTTCATAGATTATATTAGTAGGCTGTACATAGATTACATTAGTAGGATGTTTATAGATTATATTAGTAGGATGCACATAGGTTATATAATAGTAGGATGTACATAGATTACTTTACTAGGATGTACATAGATTACATTAGTAGGAGGTACATATATGATATTAGTAAAATGTACATAGATTATATTACTAGGATGTACATAAATTATATTACTAGGATGTACATAGATTACATTAGTAGGATAGATTATATTAGTAGGATGTACATAGATTATATTACTAGGATGTACATAGATGATATTAGTAGAATGTACATAGATTATATTACTAGGATGTACATAGTAGATTATATTACTAGGATGTACATAGATTACATTAGTAGGATAGATTATATTAGTAGGATATATATAGATTATATTACTAGGATGTACATAGATGATATTAGTAGAATGTACATAGATAATATTACAAGGATGTACATAGATTTTATTAGTAGGATGTACATAGATTACATTAGTAGGATAGATTATATTAGTAGGATAGATTATATTAGTAGGATAGATTACATTAGTGGGATAGATTATATTAGTGGGATGGATTATATTAGTGGGACAGATTATATTAGTGGGATAGATTAAATTAGTGGGATAGATGATATTAGTGGGATAGATTATATTAGTAGGATAGATGATATTAGCGGGATAGATGATATTAGTGGGATAGATTATATTAGTAGGATAGATTATATTAGTGGGATAGATTACATTAGTGGGATAGATTACATTAGTGGGATAGATTACATTAGTAGGATAGATTATATTAGTGGGATAGATTACATTAGTGGTAGGATAGATTATATTAGTGGGTTAGATTATATTAGTGGGATAGATTACATTAGTGGGATAGATTACATTAGTAGGATAGATTACATTAGTGGGATAGATTACAGTAGGGATAGATTATATTAGTGGGATAGATTATATTAGTGGGATAGATGATATTAGTGGGATAGATGATATTAGTGGGATAGATTACATTAGTGGGATAGATTATATTAGTGGGATAGATTATATTAGTGGGATAGATTATATAGTGGGATAGATTATATTAGTGGGATAGATTACAG
Source organism: Limnodynastes dumerilii (assembly GCA_011038615.1). NCBI lineage: Eukaryota > Metazoa > Chordata > Amphibia > Anura > Limnodynastidae > Limnodynastes > Limnodynastes dumerilii. The sequence goes on along the minus strand of WWET01001848.1, from coordinate 267,891 downwards.
TAGTAGGATAGATTACATTAGTGGGATAGATTACAGTAGTAGGATAGATTATATTAGTGGGATAGATTATATTAGTGGGGTAGATTATATTAGTGGGATAGATTATATTAGTGGGATAGATGATATTAGTGGGATAGATTATATTAGTGGGATAGATTATATTAGTGGGATAGATTATATTAGTGGGGTAGATTATATTAGTGGGATAGATGATATTAGCTACTGTAAATATTGGCATGAAGTCTTCATAGACTTGAAATAAATTCTTTTTCGGTGTAAAGTCACAGGAGGGTCAGAACTCAGAGGCAGAAAAGCAATTTCTTTCTTATCAGACACAGTAACTGTTCTAATCTTCACGATCAATATGCATCATATGTGGCCCATAGTCTCTGGCACAGATGTTCAATAGGATTTGATATACATGTTTGTAATGCTCGGCTAGCCTACATTTTGGTGTCAGGTAAAAGACATTCTGTCAGGGTCAGCTAAACTAAGCCTCATAGAAAATGTAACTTCTTGTCTAGAGCAGTTTGCCTTACTGAAAACTGATGTGACAGACACTTTACAAGGCTTTCTCCCCCCGGGGACTTTTTTTGTTTTGCAGTCAGATGACTGTGTCTTGCGTTATGTAGAGTATAAACAAAAATCAGAAAGAAATAGCTAGCGGCACTTGCCTAAAGTTATACATTGATCCATTTGCTCCAATAATAAATACGCTCCACAGTCATGCACCCACTGCATTATATGCGCCACTGCAGTCCCCCCCTGTACTCATAAAGCTTCGCTGTCATGACAAAGACAAAAAAAAAGGATATTTGTCACACCTCTACCTAGGGAAAGGGAAGATTCCCCAGAGTCTGCAGGCAGAGTTTAAAGACAAGCCCATCAGCCTCTTCCACAGCACCCACAGACAGATGCACCCAGAACCATCACCAGGAGTTTAAGGGCCCATGATACAGGCTGCAGTGCTCAGCCCCCTATGTGACAGTTATGATTCTTAGCGGGCTGATGCACAGTCTTTTCCTGCACGTTGGCTATAGTTCTCCAGCAGCAAGTATAAGCGGTAGGATACATTTGGATGCCTACTGTTCCAGAAATAAGGTGGGATCAGTGGGATTCCCTCTATTTCAAGGCCCGGGACAAATGCCTAAGCAGTTTGCCCCTGATGGCGGCTCTGGTTGCACCACATGAGTTTTTTTTATTGTTTGTAGTGCTGGGGAGGAGGTTAAAAGGGCTGATGGTGGTTGTGAGTGGGGTTACTGATGCCAGCTATCTGGCTGAAAAGCTAGGGTCACCTGGTGTCATCCTGACTAAACTTTGCAGTCAATTTTGAATTTGTGAACAATAAAAGCTACATTTTACAAGCAACAAGCTGTTGTATGTCCATGTCGGCTATCAACATCACAATATAGCCTCCCACCATGTGGTCAGAAAATCTTCCTGCTGAATTGTGGACATTTTCCGCACAGATTTTGTAATTCTGGATCCGGTTCACAGGTATTAATAAAATAAAATAAATATATTTCTGCTTGTGCTTAGATTTGTTTCAATAAAGGAAAGTACTACACAAAATTGCAATGTCAACTTGTCTAAAAGTAAGTTACAGCATTGCTTTCTTACTGTATCTCAGAGTTCATATTGCAAGTTACTCACTCTGATCTACACTAGCCTACAAAATATTATATATATGTATTTATTAGAGTGTGGTTAAATCTTGGCACATTCTTTTATGAATCGTTTGAATATGTCTCTACAAATCTGATCAGCACTTCAGAAAGCCATTCACATTTATAGACTGTTCATAAACTTGTAAATGTTATCAGTGGGTAACAATTTATGTTATACCTATTACTGTGTTCTGTAATGGCAACATGGAATCTGTGAAAAATGCTATGGTATCATCTTTTGTTTAGGAAATACACTATACAAAAAGGTTGCCTACTTTTTAAAGTTTCCCTCCGGGAGAACCCATAGCCATAGCTTACTGCAAGGGGGAGGGGCTTAATGGCACAATTTATGCAAATTAGGCCATTAAGCCCCACCCCTTCAAATCATTCATGTAATCTCTAGTGTTACATGTGATGGACGGGGTTTGTTGACATCATAAAGCCCCGCCCATACCTAGTACCTTTAGGGATTACAGTTGTAATTGATAGCTGGTCGGGGCTTGCGGGAGATTTGCTGGCTCTCCCAGGATACCAGGAGAACTGCCCAAATTTCAGGAGTCTCCCGGATATTTCGGGAGAATCGGCAACCGTGCTGTACAATAAGACTTAAGCTAGAACTCTACCTTAAAAATGTTTGTAATAATGGAGGCAGCCATTTTGTGGAATAAATTATTTTCCTAACCAATCAATGAACTAGGAACTAGCAGGGCTCCCATCAGAAGGTGGCAGTCGGGACATCTGCCCTAGGCCTGGAGAGAGACAGGCCCGCGGATATACTCACCTTAGCTCTCCAGCAGCAGGTATTAGTGGTTGCCTATTACAGGAGAGCTGTACAATTGTGTGCCAATGCGCAGGAAGTCAGAATAGTATGTAAGAGCTTACTCTGCTATTAACACACCTCCCTCTCCTGCCGCTGGAATTTTGAACAGGACGGAATTCTGGATCCATATCTGTCCTTGTTATACAGCGCTTGCACATGACCCACTTACCAAAAGGGGGCATTTTATGATCCTAGGAATTGGAAAAATGCCCCCTTGTAGTAAGTCTGGAACTCATCCGATTCAATAATATGATAGATGCAAGTTAGTACAGCACTGAACTAAGGACGATAATTCAGAAATTGCGAGCAAGGTTCCTACGAGTTGATCCTACATTCTACATACTCCTGGGAAAGTTTAAAGTATACACTAAAGTAAAAGTGTCCAGTATCTCCAGGGAGATCAGTTCCTGTATTTCTCCCTGTGCTAAATGAGAAGTGTACTTACATGAAATGTTTTCTCTGCAGTACCCAGCAATCATTAAAACGTCTAACACTTCCTGACAGCCAATGTTTCATCTAGTCCATTTCATGTCAGTGAGAACTGTCAGGCAAGTGAGAATGTCGGGACCATTGAAGGTATTCACCTAAACTCTACTTCTTGGATCACTCTATGGATCATGATTTAATGCAGTCTCACTTATAACGATCACTGGTTCAGAGCACAGCAGACTCTCCCTATACAGTACAGTACAAAATGCATCATTCTGAAATAGCATTTCGCTAGGCTTAAGCAGATAAAGCATACCGAGGGTCGTAGTTTCACAACACATGGGCACCTATCCAGAGCTACGTTTCCATTACGTTTCCTATCGTAGCGTATTTACTATGCGCTCCCCTCGGTCGTACGTAGTTTAGCCGTGTTACGCTTTCCAAACCCTACCTTAACTTTTCCATGCGTAACTCCTTAGCACGCCCGTACTGTACGATTTAAATGCCTTACCCCGCCTCCGAAGCGTAATTACAGGTGTCATATGGATGTCACACCCCTTTGTCCGTAGTTACACTGTTGACTGTAGTCTGGTACGTACATTCAGAGTTACGTGTCGTAACATGCGCAGTACATGCAAAATAGCGTTTTTACGTCTCCGGCTCGCGTATATAAGATAGCGTCGTTTTTACGTCTCCGGCTCGCGTATATAAGATAGCGTACGTACTTCTGGATTTACCCCATGGAGAGGTGTTTTTATATAATTTTCTGGGCCCCTATTTTAACATGATCGTTAAGTGACAGAGAACAAAGATACTGTTAAAAATAATGGACCTCATTCACACTTAAGAGTGAGTGAGGTGCGGGCAGATGCGTAACTGACTCAGCCCCCAACCCACCCCCTGTTTTTAGGTACCTTATAGCACTTACGAGTGCCATAGGACTACCTTATATCTCCGTGCAATGTCACCCGCCCTCCCCAGCTAATCTTAATGCCTCCCCCCTCCCCCTTCTGTCTAAAAACGCCCTTAAGCGGCATTACGCTGCCTATTTTTATGGAAATGGCTGAGTGCGGACTGTAAAGACTGCACCTACGCTATCTACATGGCTATCGGCTACACAGATAGCGTAAATTACCTACTACGCATGCGCAGTAGGTCGTTTCGGCCACATACACACTTAGGAAGCCGCAGCTTCTTAAGTGTGAATCAGGCCCAATATTTTCAGACTTCTTCTTCTGTCGACGTGCAACAGAACATACATTAAGGCTAATTTTAGCGTATTAGGCAATTTAAACTGCACCTACATACTGATGGACATGCATTTTATGTGAATATGCTGCTTTGCGCTTATAACTTTCAATTATTACATTTTTTATTTATTTATAGACTGCTTTTTGTATTTGTCTTCATTTCATTTTCTACCCTAAAAAACCTTCACAGTGTGATAAAATTATAATAATTGGACAATGATTATTGCATCTGCTAGATTGCCTCCTGTGTGTCCTGCCTTTATTAAGCAAGAAAGGCTGTAGATCGATTTATCTCACAAAATATTCCTTTCTTTGCCTTCACTGCCTCTAAATAAAAAATCCAAACCCGCAGAGATACAAATAGTCAACAGCTGCTTGTTAGTAACCAGATGCAGGTGAAAGGAATCCTATTTGTTAAGGTACATATGTTTCCATATTCTTTTTGCCAGGCACATAAAACATGACACCTGGTAGAAATTATTTCCTGTCTTCTCGCTGAACCTCTTAAGTGCCAGATACAGTAGGTGCGCAGTACGGTGATAAGCCAAGTCTCTGGTCTGTGATAAGGCAAAGCAGTAACTTACTAATACTTGTCAAGACTTTTATTTTACCTCTAAATAAGTATAAATGTATTATGCAAAGTATAAAATCACTAGTTACACACTTAAACATAACCCTGTACATCATATAAAAAACCAAATATAAAAGAAATAAATAATAATTACTATTTAGATGGGTGTAATTCGCTGCTTAGAAAATCTGTCTTGCAACAGATTACTTTGTGGCAGTGAGGTGCCAAATGTCAACCTGTGAGCGCACGATTTTTAAACAGCGGAATGACAAACGGTAAGTTTAACCTAACCCTGACTACCCCCCTTCCCACAACCGAACCCTACCCCAACCTTAACATTCCTCTCTCTGAAGCCTAACCCTAACCTTCCCTGAACACTAACAACCTGTGTACAGCAGCCTAGCTCTACCCTTAACCATCGTCATCCCGCAGCTTAACCCTAATCCTCCCCTCTTCAGAGCCTAACCCTAACTCTTCCTGTCCCATTATTCCGGTGTATAGATTTTCATTTTTAAAATGCAATCGGGAATAGTGCAGCCAAAACAAAGCTTTTGGTTGCATCCTTCTCAAAAACTATCCCTGCGTATTGACAACTGCATCCCTATTTAGTTTGGTTGCCGACCCTTAACAGCTGCCCTCTGGGAGATCCCAGAGGGAAGCTATAGATGCATGCAGGGGGCAGGGCTTAATGGTGCAATTTATGCAAATCACATCATTAAGTGCCGCCCCTTTGGCGAATACTTACCCGTTTTAGCTGTAATAGGGATCGGGCGCAATTGCGTCATCAAGTCGCTCCCTGGCCCTAGCAACACTAGTATTCCATGAAACCACGGGCCTCAAGTTACTTGCGGGAGATTTGCAGGCTCTCCTGGGATACCGGGAGAACTGCTTAAATTTCTGGAGTCTCCTGGAGTCGGCAACCCTGCTATTTAGATAACAGCCTGTTTAGACAAAGATTTCTTAAAACTTATTTTAGATCATGACGAGCTGCTGCTAAAACAAAATATGCAGCTAAGACACTGTTTCCGCCTTGCTCTAGCTTACTTCCGCCTGTGCACTGTTTCACCTTTTTACAGCTCATCACTGCAAGACAAAATTTGACTACTCAGCATCCGAATCACAGTGGCGACAGCTCCAGTAAAACCATAAGAACAATTGAACTTCCCATACATTTACCAGCTTGGAACTGCTCCAAGTTTCTGTACTTCTTGACCTGAAAGCTTTTGCCAAAGACTGGCATAAAATGTAACTTTCCGTTGAGTTTGATATTCTAGTGTGTAGCCCGGGAATAAGCGCCCGTATTTGTCCAACTTGGCAACCATCTCTTTTTGGACTGAATCGTTAGATAGCCCTATTTATTGGCAGCTATAGAGAGTGATTTAATGTAAGCCCTGAGGCTATTATGGAAAAAAGTTTTTTTTCTATTCAGGAGAATATATTTAACATCCTCTTATCTGTTCTTTTCTCAGTGAGTCTTTGATTGAACCTTGGTTCAATGGGCCTGATTCAGACTTAAGAAGGTGCTTAAAATAAGAGAGGAAAGTCACTCCTGGGCTAAACCATGTTGCTTGCAGGGAGTCATATTTTATCTGTTGCAAGCAGTATTAGAGTTGAGAGGTGATGTTTCCTATCCCAAGTTAACAGTTTGATAATAAAGCTGGTCAGTATCTGTGTGCAGTAAGCAATTTAAAGATATATCCCTGCATGCAAAGAACACCATTAACTTGACTCCCCCTGAATTCAACATGGTTTAGCCCAGGTGTAACTAAGTTCATGCACTTAACAAGGTCTGGATCCAGCCCAATATGCTTAAATAATGACCACCATCATCACTTAGATTACTGATGCAGAAACAGCATGTTGCTTGCAGGGAGTCATATTTTATCTGTTGCAAGCAGTATTAGAGTTGAGAGGTGATGTTTCCTATCCCAAGTCTAAATAACAGTGTGATAGTAAAGCGGGTCAGTATCTGTGTGCAGTAAGCAATTCAAAGATATATCCCAGCATGCAAAGACTACAATTAACTTGACTCCCCCTGAAATCAGCATGGTTTAGCCCAGGAGTGGCTTTCCTCTCTTATTTTAAGCACCTTCTTAAGTCTGAATCAGGCCCATTATGCAGTAAGTGAACACAGTCCTCTAATTATCATTCAGCTCTGTAAAGTTTATCACCCTAATCAGAGCTGCATTAACATGGCATAAAAAAATATAACATTGGTTTCTCTCAATCAAATTAATTCATTAATTGCTATCAATGGCATTTGTTTACTAATTGTTGCTCAGTAAAAATGCGTTAGTTGGGGAAGGGGAAACTAATTTGTACAAATGAATGGATAATCTTAAAAAAAGGAAAGGAACACGCTGTTGATTATACACGTAAAGTAGCATACATACTGTGTTAAATTATATTGCTTATTACGGATTAGATGAGGACGTCTGGCTGGGAAATTTATACAAACTACTGCTCATAAAAAGAAATGCTTTTAATACAATTAGTTTCACATACATGACTTTTAACCTAAGCAAACATCTAATCAGCCCATTTTATTATCCACATTGCCTGATTGATTAAAAAAAGGGGGACCATGGCTCTAGGTTAAGCTTTTAAGAATATCTGTCATAGTATCAAAAGGCTCAAATGTGACTCTGTGATAAACAGTCACAAGAAGGTAAAAGAGCCAGTTATTTATCAGATGAACATATTTATTCATGGTACAAGGACATTTGACATCTGCATGTTGAATAAAAACAGTATTGATTCATATCTCACATAGCAGAAAGTATTGGTTCCATTTATTTAAAATAAAGCCAAGTTTAGTAGCTTTAGGTTTTATTAATAGTCACCTCTCCTTCAAACTGTGGCAGGTTGTTCTTTTGGTTGTCAAAAGGAGTCTTCTGTGTATGCATAGAAGAGAAGATGTTTCAATCTTTTTGAACATTGTTGAGGATCACATAGGTCATAAACCAGGCTAAGCTGTGGTTTTCCAGGTGTTGTGAACAGGGCTTAAAGTGAAGGGGAATACGGGGGTATACCATACCCACACCTCTCCCACTGATTACATTGTAAAGCTATATATTGTAAAGCTATATCTAGCTTTATATTCATTTCCATATTTTCATACCGCCACTTCTAACGGTCCATACTGTACCTTCTAAAAGTCCATACCGTCACTTTTAAATGTCCATACCTCCACTTCTAAATGTCCATACCGCCCCTTCTAAATGTCCATACCTCCACTTCTAAATGTCCATACCGCCACTTCTAAATGTCCATACCGCCACTTCTAAATGTCCATACCGCCACTTCTAAAAGTCCATACCGCCCCTTCTAAATGTCCATACCGCCACTTCTAAATTTTCCCTTCGACCACTGGTTGTGAAGCTATGATAACTGACAAAGCATTCTGGGATTTGTAGTTTTAGAAAACCTGGAGAGCCACAGGTTGTCCAGACCTGTCCTTAACTGTGTGGCTTCTGCAGAAGCTCTCTTTCAATGCTGGAACACCTTAAATGGCTATTTTGCAACATGCACAGAAAACTGTCAGTCCATGGATGTGCTGGTGGGCGGCTCTGTGCACACTGGCAGTGGAGTAACTAATTTCAAGCACTTACTTAAGTCTGGATCCAGCCCATAGTAACTTTTAAGGAGACCTTAGAGCATAATAAGGTTTAATAAAGACATTAGAAATGCCTAGATTTATATTGATAGGCAACTTTCTGCTATAATGCAAAATGAAGTGTTAGATAATCATGTTCACATTTTAACTACTTTAGTTATTTATACCCACAGCCTCAACGGTTTTTGATGCAGAGAGAATATTAAGTGAAAATAGATTTAATTAAAATCTTGTCATTTTGTTTGTTTGGCTGCATTAATTATAAGAACAGATGGGATTCTGTAATATTGAATGCTTGTTCCTGTTAATCTAACCTTAAATGTGACCAATACGTTAAAGAAAAACATGTCATTTGTTGTTGTAAATCTTTACATAGACATATTTAATACTTCCAGACTTGGTACTCTTAAGAGATTCACCCAACAATGATAATATCCATTTTTGAGCAGATTTGGAAAGTGAAGGAATTCCTATCGGGAAAAGAGAGGGGGAAAGATTGGCCGAATAGACGAACTGGGAAAAAAAGCCACAATAAAAGCACCAAGCTGCAAGTCAAAGTAATCAGGAACCTTCCAACTCCACTGAGGCGGCGCAAGATGAAATTTGCCTAGGGTGCCCAGGCAACTAACATCGGCCTTGAATGGGTGGCGCACAAACATCGACAGCACATTCAGTGATGTTAAGGGACTCGTTTGAGGGGTATTTACCCCTTCTTTCCTTATCAACCCACATCGCATCATTTGTTATAGTTTTATTGCCATTTTGCTATTAAATGCAATGCTTTTGCAAAGCAATACATTGCTTCTAAAGGTCCATACCGCCACTTCTAAATGTCCATACAGCCACTTCTAAATGTCCATACCGCCACTTCTAAATGTGCATACTGCCACTTCTAAATGTCCATACCGCCACTTCTAAATGGGCATACTGCCACTTCTAAATGTCAAGACCATTGTTTTATAAAATATGCTATTATTCATTTACCTGTAGTATATCATAGTAACAGTCAAATACTTTTACTGAAAAACATAATGACTTGCAAGGGAATATAAACTAAAAAGATAAAAAGATTTTTCTTTTCATAGTTCTAGCTAAATGTTTGCTTAATCAAGCTAACAGTTGCTAAGATACAAATGGAAATTTCACGTGTGGATCTATTATGTGATAGCTGGCTAATCTTATCATGAATATCCATCTAAGTGGAAACACACTCTAAATTACTCACATCTTAAAGCAGTGTAATTAAAGGTGTGCGATTTATTACAATTGCTATGGATTTAAACATTGTCTGCTTTGTGTAAGGAAACACAATTCAATAAAACTAATCTCTCCTTCACAGTTATGATAAGGTGACCATACATGCTGGGATCTTGTTCCTTATCTCTACTGGTGCGAGAGTATATATGTTGTATATGTGTGTCTACATGCGGTCTTCCCAATTCAGGGAACCAAATAGCTTTGGGGGCAAAAGGACCAAATCCCAATTTGCCCAAAACTGGTAAACTCGCGACGTGACCACATGTCATATCCCTCACTCTAGGCCTGATTCACACCTAAGATGTATGTATGCTTCTTAGGTGCGTATTTTTTAGTGGATTTGCTCTGCGCATGTGTACTCATATAGACTATGCAATCTACATAGCAGCAGTGTTTAAAGGAAGGTGAAGTGAGTGGGGGGAGGTATTTAGATTGGGCAAGGAGGGAGGTGCTTTATATGTCCATGCGTATTTTTACTACTTAAGAGGTAAAATAAGCATGGGAACTTAATGGAATTCATAAGTTTCATTAGGCACCTAAAAACAGGGGTGGGGTGGGGGTGGGAGAGGGGACCGGATAGGCAGGTGAGTATCCACAACTACGGATATCACACTTCAGAGTGAATCCGGTTCTCTATGTATTAGTGGAAAGAATAGAAGGTATTTTAATAAACACATTGGCCAGTGTCATGCTTACAATCAATAACATCAGTGCATGGCTCAGTAATTTGCTCAGTGGCCCTTGTGAATGAATGATCATGGCAGTTCTCAACCTTTTTGGGGTAGTACTAGTTGCCCACTATGGATTCATGTCAAGTAGACACATACCCACGACTCATAAATATATTTTCAGGGAATTTGTTGTTCTTTACATAAATTTGCAGTGATTTTAAGGTTCATTTTCTACATATGACATTTATCCCTAAGATATTTTATTAAATATGTCCTCGGCCATTTGGTATCATATCTCCTTACAATCTTGCCCAGTGGTACTAGTACAATTAAGAACCCCTGATGGGAGATAATTAATGCTTAGTACACCCTTCATATTACAATTCCACTACCAGAACCATTTGTACACTTACTTTGTTCACTAAGATTGTTGTGGCTTTCTTAACAAAAAAAAAATATATATATAAATA
>WWET01001848.1:231463-251161 GCA_011038615.1 Limnodynastes dumerilii | reverse complement strand
TCAGCAATATATCTTGCCAGGGTGCTTTTGCAGGGAGTAATGTTCAATAGCAAAAGACGCGACAGCCGGGAGCTGTTGCAGGTGTGGTATGTTTTCCTTTCGTACTATCTTTATATTTTAGTCTTTTTTTATTACACGCACATTTGTTTTCCCTGAAGAAAGTCCTTAAGGGGACTGAAACATCGTATATTATCTTACAATATATGCATATTTTGCAAAACAAATGTTTGGTTGCTCATCTGAACACAGTAAATTATGACATACATATAGTATAAATAAAAGATATTTAGAAAATGAGCATTAACAAGTTCCATGCTTAAAATGACCATTATTGAAAATATTTATAGAATGACAATGAAATGTCAAATAAAACGTCTGAAAACAGAGATTAGAATCTGCACAGAAAATAACAGCAAAAAAAAACAGTTTAACCTTAAAAATCATCTCGACTAAATCACTAGGAGTCTTAATCCCTGATAAATGGTTTGTCCCTGTGAAGATTTATTTGAACTTTAAGTGTTTTGATGTCTAGTCCAAAGCCCACTTTCTATATTCTTTTCAAGTGAATGCTTCAGGAAACAGATTGAACTTTTTGGATACCTTTTTTTTTTTAACATTTTTTTTTATTTTTTTATGACACCTGTTACTTGTTGGTTTACAAGTCACTCTTGACGTGACGTCAACACAGTAAGCTCACAAGCGCATAGTGAAACACAATTTCCTGCTGGCTTCAGAAGAAAAAACATTAATCCACTGGATATTTCCCACAACAATATTATCTCTCCTGTGCAGGCTATATTACTTGCATTCAGTTGAAAAGGAATAAAATCCCGAGAAATTTGTTTGAAAAGTATCATGCTGAGAAGTGATAGGTAAACTGTCTGATATTCCAATCAAGACTGGCTTTCAAAAACGCTTTTCATCACTGATGCAATAATTTTTACAGCGTGAAGTGAGGAGACGTTTCCAGTGTTTATTTTCCTGCGTGAAGATTGCACATTCTGCCATTTATCGATGCCTTCATTTCAATAAGGACAACCCGTCTTATTGACTGTGGCATTATTAAAAGGAAACTGCTCACTCAGAAATTACTGAGACAGAATCCCGAGGAGTTACTGTTAAGACCTAGAGAAACAAGTGGACATTTTGATTCTTTAATTGTCATCCAGAAACAGTCATTGATTTATAAAATTAATGATAAAAGTAATATTTTTATTTGCTATATATTATAGCAATTAAGCAGCAATCACATTTTTTTTACAGACGGCAAGTGATGTAGTTGTATAGTTGAGGGGTGTGTCGTGCCCATGTATTGGGGATGTGACACTGATCATCGTGTCAGGAAAACACTGCCCACTGCTCAGTGACGTTAGACTGAGAGGCACATGTGGGAAGGTAGCCTGCCCTTCAGGGAACGCTGGCCTTCTTATAAGTACTTATAAGGCTGCATGTCAGACGCTTACTTTTCTGATGGACGTCTGCATGACACCACTGGATCTAAGGGTACCTGATTGAGGATTCTTCACTCGGCTGTGATGCCTGCTTGACGCTTGACTGTGACTTCTGGTCATGACTTTGGAACTCAAGGCGAAGTGGACAGTTAAGTACTACACTTCATCTTAGGGTTAGGATGCGGTCAATGGCAGCTTTGGTGGGGGTAATCAAAATGATCGCTCCCCCAGGGGCATTTAAAAGAAATGAGGGGACACTTATGTAGGATTTGTACATGGGCCCGCCTTCCCCGGAGCATCTAATTCCCCTCCAGGATCTACTGTGGGGAAGAAATAGAAAGTATCCAACTGTGATATGCAAAGACTTGGGTGCAGGATGAATACCACGTGGCCTTCTGTTCTAAGGGGCCCATGTGCACTGAACACCCTTCACCCATTATAGATATGCCTATGACCCCCCACTACCTAGAGAAGTGCTGGCCAGCACTCTGCTTCCACCCTCGTCTGGCATGGGGTGAGGGGTCTGGGGTATATGTTGCAGAAAGGGAGAACTGAAAGCGTAGCATGCGCTCAATATTCTGTCCGGCACAGGATAGTGCTATTTAGAAGGATGACTGGTGTAGGTATGGCACCTCCCTTATCAGAGGTGGAACTAGTGAGTTGTGGGCCCAGGTGCAAAAAATATGCTTTGGCCCTGATGATATTCCAGGTAACTCGATGGGGAGCTTCAGAGGTGCGGTGATGATGGCTGTGGGCCCTTCTATCAGCATGGGCCCCGGTGCCATTGCACCTGTTGCACCAATGGTAGTTCTGCTCCTTTCCCTTATATGTGCCTGCAGCCTGCATGCCAATGTCAGCTGTCAGTGATGCAGATACATCGGGTTAGTGCACACAGCTTCTGAGCATGCGCAATGTGAAATCAAGTATGTGCTCACTTCTGGATCACAAGAAAATTCAACAGCGCTCCGAATTGGGTCTCACGAATAAAAACTACTAATATGATCCTCCAGCTGCTGCCTAGGGATGACTAGTCCCAAATAAACGAGGAAGTGAAGAAATATGGAAGCTCTAGAAGAGGATATATATGTAGTATCTAATTTATTAAACACCATAAAAAAATAGCAATATAAAATGTATCAATAAATAATCTATTGCAACACTTTCAGGACATAAATATATGGATACAAAGTTATGTCACGAGGCAATCAAATTGTATCTCAAATAGGCAATGTCTATAAGCAGTGGATCATTGGCTCAAATCCGAGGTAGTTTTTAATGGGAAAAACAGGATTAGATGTAAACCGGCAAACTGCTTCTGTGTGGTAGTTCTCCTTTTTAATGGTGGGTTGCTGGAATAGCTGTGCGTCCACAGCTATAGGATCGACCAGCAAAGTAAAATCAAAAACTTCTTAAAAGAGTTCCATAGACAAAACTGCTTATATTTGGCGGCTGCAATATAGTAATAAAAGCAAAGAATAAGAGCGGCTGTATTACTCACAGATAAGCTGGATGTCGGTTTTGATGTAGCGATGAGAGTGTTCACAGGGGCAATCATGCCACTCGCAAGTCAGCTGTTGGTGAGTATTCAAAGGGAGTCTTAAATATAATGACTCAACCTTTATAAAGATGCAGGTTTTGTGCACTCTACATCCGACCAAGGGAATCTGTGTTTTAAGCAGTGCCGCCGTCGATCGTCATGTAGATCGTGTAGTATGCTTATTTAAAGATGCAGGTTCTCTGTTAGGTTAGTGAAAGGCTCCGTAGAGCTGGAGATTTTATATTTATCATTGTGTTTTTCATCTTTATCTATATCTACTTTTATTTATATTCTTTTATCATTATTTTGAGATGAATCATTATGTAAAATGATTATTGTAATTTCTGTTATTAGTCTAAAAAGTATGCTACTTCCAACAATAGGGTTCTTAATGTGAACTCACAAAGCTCGTTAGTGAAGTTCACCAAACACCTGTAACATTGGGTATTTAAAAACATCCGCCCGCTGCTCACGTTCTAGCTCTCTGTTGAAACCTCGTTTGGAGAAACGCATAAGGGCAGCCTCTATTGCCACCTGGATCACATATTTGGAGGAATACTGGCTGTGGAGACAATCTATCTCTCTTGACCGGCAACCGACTGTATACATTTAAAACTTTCTGGCGACTGTCTGCGGCTCTACGGAGCCTTTCTCTAACCATACAGAGAACCTGCATCTTTATAAAGGTTGAGTCATTATATTTAAGACTCCCTTTGAATACTCACCAACAGCTGACTTGCGAGTGGCATGATTGCCCCTGTGAACACTCTCATCGCTACATCAAAACCGACATCCAGCTTATCTGTGAGTAATACAGCCGCTCTTATTCTTTGCTTTTATTACTATATTGCAGCCGCCAAATATAAGCAGTTTTGTCTATGGAACTCATTTAGGAAGTTTTTGATTTTACTTTGCTGGTCGATCCTATAGCTGTGGACGCACAGCTATTCCAGCAACCCACCATTAAAAAGGAGAACTACCACACAGAAGCAGTTTGCCGGTTTACATCTAATCCTGTTTTCCCCATTAAGAACTACCTCAGATTTGAGCCAATGATCCACTGCTTATAGACATTGCCTATTTGAGATACAATTTGATTGCCTCGTGACATAACTTTGTATCCATATATTTATGTCCTGAAAGTGTTGCAATAGATTATTTATTGATACATTTTATATTGCTATTTTTTTATGGTGTTTAATAAATTAGATACTACATATATATCCTCTTCTAGAGCTTCCATATTTTTTCACTTCTGGATCAGCCCGTCATCTCTTTACTTCCCACTTTCACAATATCACACCCATGATACACACGATTTTCCACATTTGTGATGTATAAATTGCTATTAGAGTCATTAACACCTGTATATAATTCTCAGTCATTGTGATAAAACGATTATGCTGTAATATGACCATAAAGGTTTGATGAAATCCATCATCATTCACTGCTGATTAACAAATAATGCTAATAATTAATCACCTTCATTTATGTTGCTATTGGTAAAAAGAGTTTTCAAACATTAATCCTCTCAACGTTTTATTTTATCTGTAATAGACAAATCAATTATTTGCCTCTGTGTATAGCTGCACTTATGAAATAGACCCTGACAATTATAATTTACCTGCTGTTAAATTGAAAACCACCTTTGGAAAAGTTATTACATTGTTCAGAGTTGAGACAAATTAACATTCTTTGTGAAGACAGAATATTATATTCCAATGTGCCACAATAATAAATCTTCATCAGTGGTCCATAACACATCAAAAAAAATACTGACTAGTAATTACCTACTTTATAATGTGATTGTGAGGCTGGCTTTCTGCTTCAATTGAATATTTAATAAAGTTTTCAAGCACCATGGAAAAAAAATTCAATGAATGCATAAGGTTTAAATGGATTTGAAACTAGTTTCAACTGTAAGGTGTGTTTGACTTAGAGCACCTGTTATATTCATTTTTCAAACCTAGTTATGCAAACTAGTTACCCCTAAATCTAGGTCAGACCCATTGTGTTTTATGAAGTAACTGAAGCTAAGACAAATCAGGTTAAACAGAGCAGGACTGATAAGAGCAGGAGTCTTCACTGCAATTTTTTATTTTTTTTTGGGAGGGGGGGGGGGTGTAAAAGTACAAGAGTACAAGCACCTCTACTTTTGGCTACAGTAGTGTCAGCCATTTTGTAGCAGCAGCACATACTTCACCCTGGGTGGAAAATAGGCCATTTTGGGCTCTCATATTAAGGAGATGGAGCCTGAGTCTGGATGGGGGTTTAGATGCCCAAAACACCCCTTCTATCTGGCTTGAGCACAATGCAATCCCCAATGCGCAGGCAGCTATCAGCTTAAGATGGCTCTCAGCTGCAGGTAATGTATTTATAAACATAGCTCAGTACTCATAGGCTGAGTGCCGAGAGCTGTCTTCAGCTACCAGCCAGTGACAGCTTAGAGTTCTGTGGATGGTGGGTGGGCGACACCCACTATAATGGACCCATGTTAGTTAAAGCATTGAATGGGAGGCTGCCATGTTACAATTAAAGGGGTAGATCCAGAACTACGTTTGCCGTACGTTTATTCGCTTAGCGTATTTTCGTGTGCGTACATTCTATACACTCCCCTAGGCACACCCCTTGAACGTACGTATTTTGTCAAGATACGCTTTCCAAACCCTACCTTAACTTTTGCTAACGTAACTGCAGTGATCCGCACACGTACGTATGGGCAACATGTATTTACGCAGCTAAGCACGCCCATACTGTACACTTTAAATACAAACCCCCGCCTATTTTTGACTCACGTAAAATTGGCTTGCCCACGCGTAAGTATTTACGTGACACATACGTGAATGGCCCATACGTTCACAATTACGCTACGTAACTGAGCGTATTTTCTATGGTGCGCATGCGAAGTACTTAATCGCCTCACAATCATTGCTCCCTACAATAAAGACTTCGCACTGAATAGTAAGTATAAATTAAACCAAACCCTTACAGTAATCCTTACTCTAACCCTCCCTTTCATTACCCTAACCCTTCCCACAGCCTGATCCAAACACTCCCTTTTTCATAGGCTAACCCTAAAACTCCTATACCTGCAGCCTAACCCTAACCCTCCCCTTCCATTACCCTAACCCTAACTCCCTTCCCCACTGTCTAAACCTAAAAGTAAGTTTTACTCACTTTTAGTTTTACTCACCTCTATGGTCGGCAGGTAGAAACTTTATTACCCATAAATGTAGACTATACAATATCTGGGTAATAAAGTTTCTATATACAAAAAAGCCACAAGTACTAGTATAAACCCCATTCAGACTATACAATGTCCGCTGTTATACCGCTGAACACATTGATCAGTGCGGCCCTCCCCTCCGCCACAAATTACATCATCAGCCACTACCAGCTGTGACTGCTATCAGACCGCCAAACCCCCACCACCCACAATGAAAGCTTGAATTTCCAACTAGTGGGCGGCAGGGACCAGGTTGACAACCACTACTCTACATAATGTATCATGTGACTGCTTTTGTCATGGTAAATTCATTAATTAATTACATACAGTCTGTTAATAAAAGAAAAGAAAAGAAAAAAAGAAATAGTAAACACCAATATTATTTCTATAGCCTATTACATGGATTTATGTTTAAAAAAAAAATATTCATATATAGTACATGATGGGAACAGTTTCACTTGCTCTTTATATGAAAATCAAGCAATTAAAAAAACACATAAAATAACTTAAAAGTATTAAAGTTTTAAAGTATCAAAGCAGACTCTGTTGAAGTTACTTAAGACAACCTCCAGAAACATAAAAATAAACCCAACACGGTACAATACACGCTCCCGAGGCTAGATTTACTAAACTGCGCAATAAAGAAAAGTGAAAATGTTGTTCATTGCTACCAATGAGATTCTACCTCTCAGTTTCCTATTACATACTAGAGAATGTCAGCTAGAATCTGATTGGTTGCTATGGGCAGTGATTGGAGAGTTTATTAAACACAGTGGGGTAAATCCAGACCTATGGGTTAGTTACGTTAGAACGCGTAGCGCACTCCCCTACTCCCCTCCCTTCAAAGTACGCTCATAGGTACTTTGGCCGTTTTACGCTGCCCAAATCCTACCTTAACTTTTCAAAGTGTAAGTACTGACGTACGTAATGGATACTGTATGATTGAAATGCCTCCCTCCGCCTACCAAACGTAACTACGGGTGTCGTATGGATGAACCCGCCCCATCGTTCGCAGTTACGCTGATGGTACGTACGTTCAGAGTTACGTAGCGTAACACCTGCCGCGTGCATGCGGAGTAAATACTAATGGGCGATTGTACGTCAGCGGCTAGTGTAAAATCGCTCGCGTACGTTGGTTTGGATCTGCGCCAGTGTGAGGTCAATAAAAGTGAAATTCGGAACTCTCCTGTCAATTTAAGCAACAGATTATGACCATTACTACATTATAGTAAGTTCAAGACAGCAGGGATCCCCCCCCCCCCCAAAAAAAGACCCCTGCTGTTTTGCTTGTTGGTGCTCAGTGGAAGCATCATTTAGGGTTGGAGGTCTAAGTGGACCATTGGTGGGTCTTAGTTTGCCCCAACTGGCTAACTTTAAATTGTTGGGAGAGATATCTGGCTGGTGTTAGTCTTTAGCAGAGACAAGTAACTACCATAATCCTAGCGCCATATCATATCAGGTTACTGCTATTTAATGACTAAAAAGAATAATATAGCAAAGAACTCAAAGCTACAAAAAAGCAACAGCGATACCTATATTTAAAGACTTAAAAAAAAAAAAAGTCCAGCTGTTTCCCAACAGAAGCTGATTTTATCAACAAGAATGAAACGTTTCTCTGCAATAAAAGATACATATGTACAATTACGGCTTAATACCCAATAAGACACAGTTTTCATTTTTATCATAAGCTTTGCAAGTTAAATAGATTTTTATCCTTTGCCATAATTCTCTACTATCTGACTCTATTGAACAGGATGGCTTCTTCATATTTGTTCAGGAGTCCCTTTAATCTGATTTTTTAAGCACCTTGTTTACACTGCCTCTACAAATGTTTACTGATAACTCTGCATTTAACAGACACCATAATTGATGTTTCTGTGTTTGATTACTATTAGCACAGTGATGATGTTACCAGAACCTTGCTTGTAAGTGAATATAACCCCTCTTTTTCATTGTTATTACCGAAGGACTGTAACAGCTCTCGCGGGGACTATAACCTGTACAATAGATTAAAACCTAGTTAAATGCTTTTTTCAGCTTGGCAGAAAACCAAACTCTGAGGCAATGCGATCTCTGAATTATAAGATACTTACAAGCTGCTTGTGACAGGGAGAGTGTGCGGGGTGACTCAGAAAGTGTGTCAGCAGATTCAGGGCCCTAATTACTTAGGGCAGAGGCTCCCAAATTCGGTCCTCATGGAGCGCTAACAGTGCATGTTTTCCAGGTCTCCTTGCTGGAGCGCAGGAGTGTTCATTACCGACGGACATATTTTAAAAGCTTTGCATGTTCTACTCTCTATGGCAGTGTTTCCCAACCCTGGTCCTCAGGTACCACTAACAGTGCATGATTTCCAGGTCTCCTTGCTGGAGCACAGGTGTGTTCATTACTGACTGAGACATTATAAAAGGTCCATTGGTGGTACTCATTATATCACTTGTTCTGTGTGGAGGCCTGGAAAACATGGACTGTTAGGGATACCTGAGGACCAGGGTTGGGAAACACTGCTCTATGGGCTGGATCCAGACTTAAGAAGGAGCTTGAAATTATGGACCTAATTCACACCTGATTCACACTTAAGAACTAATAGCAAGGTAACTCCCTGGGAACACCCCCAGTTTTCAGGTTCTTAAGACATTTACAAGTGCCATAGGTGTCCCTTAACTGTAGGCTCTCAGGTGTTGCTGAAAAGTTGATCTGCGCATGCCCCGGGCAGATGTTGCCCAGCATCGCTACGGCAACGCCCGATCGTTAATCGGGCGTCCGTAGCAGCGCCGTAGGGACGCAGGAGGGGACGTCCCCCAGCGTCCCTACGTTAAGGTAGTGTAGGTGGGTGGGGGGAGCTAGTTTAATGAGGGTGGGAGGGCGGGCTAGGCGGCCATACGCTCCTGTGCAAGCGCATGGCCCCTTCTTTACGCCGGCGGAAGTTAGGGTAGCTTTTCAGCAGATAATCTTTTCAATCACACAATTAGAACACCGTTTAACAGATATCTTACCAGTGTGTGCTGTCCAAAGCTCTCCTAATAGACACACTACACACTTGTGAACTTTATGTAAACAAAAGATAATCTTTCTAATACAATCAAAAGACCGTCTCAGCAGATATCTTACCAGTGTGTACTGTCCAAAGATGCTCAAAAATCTTTTGAAACGATCTGTGATCTTTTGATTTGATCTGTTGGAGCTCATAATTTGTCAGATCAACAATGGAAATATATCTTTTGCTTTTTGCAAGTGTGTACTGTGTCTGAGATCTTTGGACAGTACACACTGGTAAGATATCTGGTGAACTGATCTTTTGATTGTGTGATTGGAAAAATTATCTGCTGAAAAGCCCAGTGTGTGTCCTGCTTAAGACTCGCCCTCTATGCTCCATCTTCTCCCGCAGCCTAACCCTAAGATTCCGATTCTATGCTCCATCTCCTCCCGCAGCCTAACCCTAAGATTCCCATTCTATGCTCCATCCTCTCCCCTCAGCCTAGCCCTAAGATTCCCATTTTATGCTCCATCTCCTCCCGCAGCCTAACCTTAAGTGTCCCATTCTATGCCCAATCCTCTCCCCGCAGCCTAATCCTAAGAGTCCCTTCTCTATCCAAAGTCCACTAACCTGTCGGCTATTGTCGGGTGCTGCGGTGAGTGTTGCGGCAGGTTCGGATGCTGGAAAGGTAATGAATGGGTAAGGTTCCGAAAAATAGATTTGTAATGCCTACCCGTTAAATATAAAAACTTCCTAATTATGGACATTTTGAAACAACAATTAGCTATCGGCTGTGTGTATTTAAAAAATGTCATTTTTAAAGAGGCAAACAGAACGCCCACAGGCCACACAACAGCATGAATCCCCCCTTCCCCGCCAATGGTGGAATAAGTTAGTGGTGGATATTTTTGAACCCCTCCCCCCCTTCCCATCACAGGCATCATGAGTTTAAAATGACTCCCTGTATGCCAAAATGCCATCACCCTCCACCCCTCACATAACAACATGGATCGTCTAGGTGCAGATTTTCTGGATCAGACCCACTATACCATATAATAAATAACGACTCCAAAAATCCTCACTGATGTTTGAAATCTCTTGGATGATGTCAATGTTAAATTTCTTATATTGGAAGAGTTTGCGGCATCTCTCTCTCTCTCTCTCTTCCTCTCTCTCTATATATATTTATATGGTGCAGGTTTACACTCCAATGGAGTTTATATCTAGAGACTGCCTTTTATTCTGTCATTTTGGTTGGTGGTTGTCTAAATGTCCTTTTAATTATATTTTTTCCCCCTCTCACATGGAAACAATATTTCCAGTGTATTAATCACCCTCCCTTTACATATACATCTCCTGTTCCATCTCCCTGCATCTGCTGTGAAGACAGCTGTGGTCACTGGGTGTATTTATCACATATCGAGAAAATTTCATCACCATCTATTGTCTTGAGTGGAAAAATGCTTGACGTGTTGACAGCCGAGTCTCTTTAACCTGAGATCCATTTACCCTTATCTGTCTCACTATGCTTCTCCAGTCTGACTGAACAAGCTTCAAATCAATGATTCATTTATTTTGTGGTTCACTGTGTCCCCTTTCTTGTTCAAATTCATTTACTATCTTGAGCTGGTGACTTGTGCTGTTTAGTTCTTGTAATATATTAGAATAGTCGCTGACCTCTGTCATCTGCAAGTCAAGAACGTCTGTAGAAATGCCGAAGTGCCTTGGTTAAGAAGAGAACAACGTGGCTGCTGGAAATCTATATGGGCTGTGCATTTTATTCCCTATTTATCAAAGCTTTCGCAGCACAACAGAAAATCACAGTCTTAAAGGGAAAGTGCACCTATTAAAAGTAGGATTGACTTTCAAATGTAATAACTACGGGTTGGATCCAGACCTGATAACATCAGGTCCCTTACGCAGCACGAGGGGAGTGACAGGGGGCATGCCATCCCCCCTCTCTCTGGGACGGACAGACCATCACACGTACAGAAAGCGTGTGGGGGGTCTGGATCCGGTCCTGCTTTTGGAAAACAAAGCATCCTTTAATACTGATATTTCAGCAAGGAGTCTGTTGTGCAAATATCAAAGCACAGGAAACATAGCACTGTGTATTCTGTCCCATTAATGCAAACTGTCCCTGAACATCAGGGTGAGTCCCTGAAGAGTAAAGATCTCCCTGATCTGAATATTTTTGTAAACTCTCTAATGCTGATTCTGTTCCACTGGAATGTGCTTTGCCGGTACGAAGGTTTGTTTTGCAAAAAAACACCGTACTACAGCTGAATGGAGGAATAATGCAACTCCTGCAGATCTGCTGACAGGTAAATGTTTTTTGCTAACCCTATCCAACCTTTTCCTAAGCCTAATCCTCCCCTTTTTCATCCCTAAACCTAAGCCACCATGCCCCACAGCCTAAACCTAAGCCACCATGCCCCACAACCTAACCCTAACTCACCATGCCCCACAGCCTAACCCACCATGCCCCACAGCCTAACCCTAACCCACCATGCCCCACAGCCTAACCCTAACCCACCATGCTCCACAGCCTAACCCTAACCCACCATGCCCTACAGCCTATCTCTAACCTACCATGCCACACAGCCTAACTCTAACCCACCATCCCCCAAGCCTAACCCTAACCCTCCATGCATCACAGACTAGCTCTAACCTTTCACTTAAGCCCTAACCCTACCCTTATGCCCGCCGCAGCCTAACCCTAATATACTCGCTGCAAATGTCACAGCCTGTAGCTATTGTGAATGAGGAAATAGGTTCTCATTCCCAATTGCAACTTTATATCTCCAGATTGTTTCAAACAATTATAGTCTCCATTCAGCTGGCAGCCGGAAGAGCAACTGCACCCTGTTCCTTTGAGGCCTATGGAGACGGCCATTTTTATGGAGGCTAAAATGTAATCAAAGACTACAAGTCATCTAAGACAACATGACTTCAATAATGGAGACAGAAATAAAAAATGCACTTTGGTCTCCTTTTAACTTCAATGTTTTCTTTTCCCAGTCTTCATAAAAAAGTCTGAAAATAATTTTTCACTGACAATTTAGCAATTAATAAATGTTATCATTTTTATAGAGAAATAGTTTTCCTGGCAATGCTAGAGAAAACCATGGGTAGAACTATTCACAGGACACACCCCAGTACGGGGAACGCCCCTTTGGTGTTACAGGACCCACCTCTTTGCCAGTACAGGACACACCCCTTTCCCAACACAGGGAACACCCCTTTGGTGTTACAGGACACACCCCATTTGACAGTGTGACACATGTACAGTAGAAACTTCAGCCAGGACAACAACACTGGAAAACCGTATAAACAGTGCAGAAAGTAGAGATAGCATAATGCACACAGTATCCCAGCCAAAGCTGAGGAGCTAACCCAGGACATGATCCAGACAAAGAGACCTGCACATGCACCATGCCTACAGTATGGATCTAAATTACAGCTCTGAACGCAGCGCCAGCGGAAGTCCAGATCCATGTCCACATAGTGTGTGATAGAAAGAACAGAAAACAAACACCGCTGTCCAAGGTGCTGAAATGCCTATGACAATGACAGGCAGGTGCAGCAGCAAAGGATCACTCTATAGAGAAAAGTCTCCCCTACACAGCCTTGTCTACCTGTAACAGTGATTGTAAATGGCCTTATTTTTATTATTACTACTATTATTATTAATAATTATAAAAATAATAACAATAATAATAATAATAAAAATACAGAATTATGTTGTCATCAATTAGTGTTATTTAAAAAAATATGAAATAATCTCTCATTAGAATGATGATGATAATAATAATGATAATAATACAATGCTCTATCGCGTCTGGTATGACTTCCCTTTGCGAAAAATCCTGATGGAAGAAATACTGACACGAGTTTCGTGAATCATAAAGTCCTGAGAAGTCAAAAATACCGAAGCCTAAAAATCCAGACACGAAAGAGATGTTAACAATTAGAATCCGAACTTATAATAATGCAGACACAGAAGAAATGCCGACAAATTATATTCCCGACAATTTTGATTCGGACTTTTATGAGTAGTTATAACTTGAAATACGACAATTGTTATAATCTCTTTTTTTGTAAACTCCACTTTCTATTTCCCCAACTCCAACCCTTATGTAACTTCTTACCCTATCCCTCCCATTACATTACTCTAACCCTAACCCTCCGTTCCCAGAAGACTAACCCTAAGTCTCACCTTCTGCCATCTGTCCTGTCTCCACAGCCTAACCCTAAGTCTCCTCTTCCTGCAATCCGTCCCCTCCCTGCAGCCTAACCCTAAGTCTCCCCTTCTGCGATACGTCCCGTCCCCACTGCCTAACCTTAAGTCTCCCCTTCTGCGATCCGTCCCCACCCCGCAGCCTAACCCTAAGTCTTCTCTTCTGCGATCTGTCCCCTCCCTGCAGCCTAACCTTAAGTCTTCCCTTCTGCAATCCCTCCCCTCCCCGCAGCCTAACCCTAAGTCTCCTCTTCTGCGATCAGTCCCCTCCCTGCAGCCTAACGCTAAGTCTCCCCTTCTGTGATCCATCCCCTCCCCGTAGCCTAACCCTATGTCTCCCCTTCTAAGCTCTATCCACTAACCGCAGCCTAACCCTAATATTACCAACTAAACTGTCCAGTTGTCGGAAAACCTTGCAAAAAATGTGACAATAAAAATTGTTGTTATTTCAAGTCAGGATTATAATTGTCAGCATTTGTTCAGTGTCAGTATTATTAATATGTAGGGTATTTCAGCTGTCAGTATTTTACGTGTAGGGGATTTATTTTTATCAGTCCTATACTAGTCGGTAATTTTAGTTGTTGGTATTTTTTCCATGTCGGGATATCTTTAATAGGGAAACTCGTGTTGGTATTTCTCCCATCTGGATTTTTGCACCAGGAATATGACTACCACCGGCTGTATTTTTGTAACCACCTAGCGGACATTATAAAACAGGAGCCCTCCACTGTGATCTTCTATTATGTTTCTCCTAAGTGGAAGAATATCTATTATGTATTATACATAAATACATAGGAGAGATGAAGAGAGCTGCTGCCTGGGGCTCAAAAGTCTGGCATATTCTGACCTTACTAATGCTAATTACAACAAAATGATCAAAACCACCTGATGATTCTTTCCACATATTCATTGTGTGCCTTATATTAGCCATATGAAATGTAACACTGTTAACATTGGAGTAGGGAGGGTCTTGTGAGCCCATGCTATGATGGAGGGGGGATGATTTTGTAGTGGCATCAGGTGGATCTGAGCCATGGTTAAGAGAACAAATAAGCAGATAATTAAAGACTATTCTAATTGTATTGCTTGGGACTTACATGGTGAGATACTGGGAGTAGTAAGGAAGGATGAGGTCTGACCGTCACAATACTGCTTTATGACTGGGTGACTACCTGATATAAAAACAGAAGGGCCCTTTTACCCATCTAATCTGTCTGTAACTATACAGTCCTGTTTTATAATGATTATTTTAAATCGTAACCTGGTACGTAATATGATGGCCCTATATAAAAACCTGTTAATAAAAAAAATAGATGCTACAGCCTAAATATGTTTGTTGTAGATCTCTATTCATTAGCACCAGGGACTACTATGTAATAGGCTTGTGCCCCATAGCAAGGAGGCAGGGCCTGAGTCTGGATTGGTGGGGCTCGGAAGGAGAACCGCGGTACTGCGGGGTGGGGCTAAGTGGGCCCATCTGTGAGGTTGACATGGAGTGCTGAGCGCTGTTAAAAAGCTGTTAAATTCTGACAACTTGCTTACAGTGCAGTGTTAGTGGCTGCCATTAGCCACCCTCTCCTCCAGGCCCCTCCCCTTTCACCTTGTTAAGTTACACGCCTGATTAGCGCTAGACATTCAACATTACTTTTAAATAAAATTAGAAGCATTTTTCTGACTGACATGCCATAAAGAGAGAATAACTTCTGATATAGAGATGGGAGAACACATTACATATTAGAAAGGAACTGAGAACAGAAAGTTTAGAAAGGAAAGGAAACAGGATTTATTGCACCCATTAAAAAGTATTCTACAGTTGTTTCAACACAATGACAATTTAATAACTGAACATCGGGTATCGGTGAGTCTAAGAGGTTTTTAATTGTAGCCGGTGTTTCGTAACTAAATCAGTCAAGATGGAGTTGTACAGAATTCTAACACTTGGTTGAAGTTCTGGAATGGAATGATCAATCTTTTTGACTTTGCTGGTAAACATGTTACACCGGGGGGTCACAATGTACTTTTATTACCTCACTGTCAGGGATTATGCCATTACTAGAATGATAAAGTATTCTTATGGGGATCTCTTTAATTTTATTTTTTACTGCGATCACAGGAGCTCATAACCAATAAATTTAGTTCAATGTGGTGTCGCTATTAACTAATTCCGTTTAAATCCTCGAGGGCAGCCCAGACGCAAACACTTCAAACGATTTTTACAGTATATTGAAAATTATATTCGCCTTGGGACAGAGGTTTAAGCAGTGATCTGCCACTGTTTTCTTTTTGATTAGAGCTACAACACAGCTAAATGTCATTTAGTCAAAACACTGTGTTCCTACAGATTTGTAAGACTGGTTGACTGTTTGCCTTTAATAAAATCCCTCAGTGCTGTCAAATAAAATTTGTTATTTTCACAAAGACAAGAAGAGGTTGTTTGATACCATTGTAAAACAATATTGCTAATTACATCTCTAAAAGAATTAAAATAATCATAGCCTTATATTTCTGCATCTTTGCAATTAAATAGGCAAGATAAATTGCACTCTTTTTGTCGCTTCTAATTCCGTACAGTATTGTGATTTTAAATTGTTACTCTATCTTAAAAGGCAACAGCTATAATTAGTCGGCAGTCTCCATTTAAATGTTTCAATTTTGAACGACTAAAACTTATTGATGCTATGGGGTAGATTTATTTACTAAATTATCCAATGACATTGTATCATTTATCTAGTCCAGTCTATAAAATCATAGATCAAATCTGATTGGTTAGCATGAACAACATCTCCAACTTTTTAGTTGACTACACCCATGTTTATAAAATGCAGAATTGCTTCACTGAACTGAAATGTATAGTAAGTAGTAAAAGCAACTTTGCTAATGAGAGTTTACAAGCCAAAGAGGAAACTGTGAATAAATGAGATATAAATGAATATCTAGATATATCACCATACAAACAAATCATACAAATAAAAAATAAGACTGGGATGAAAATACATATTTGGTATAATTATGTGTAACAAAAAATGATTTTTAAAGACAATGGGCCAGATCCAGACCTCAGTACAAAGGCGTATTTACACTAGCCACTGTCATAAAATCGCCTTTTTGTATGTACTGCCCATGCACATGCCAGATGTTATACAACGTAACTCTTATCGTACGTACCTTCAGCGTAAATACGAACGAAGGGGCGGGCCATCCATACAACACCCGGAAATATATTTTTGTAGGCGGATGGAGACATTTAAATTGTACAGTATGGGCGGGCTTAGGCCGTTATGTACGACAATCCAAAGTTTTAAGTAGGGTTTGGTACTCGTAAATCAAGTAAATTATGTACGACCGAGGGGAGTGCATAGTACATAGCATAAATACGCTATGTGATCGTATGTAAACAGAACTTAGGTCTGGATCTGGCCCGATGTATCAAGTGTATTCCCATATATGGTGTACCCAAATATGACCTTAAGGTTTGCAAAGGCTCATGTACAGTGCTTTTCCTATCTTCTGCCTAATACCTTCTACACCTTTTCTGTAGCCCTTACATTTTCTTGCTGTGTCTATGTATAGCTACTTTTTCCTTTTGTGATTTATTATCAGGGGTAATAAGTTCCCTGTTTCTGTGAACATGATGCCAAGGAAATATACTGGGCACACAGCTGCTGTGAGCTGGCAAATGACCACAGGAGTGCCAATGTAGCGCAAGAGTGATAGTACTTTTCCAAACCACAGTGGAGGTAAGATACAGCTTTCTTATCTAATACTCATTTCGTAACATAGTAGGAAAACTAGATTGCAGCCCATTAGTAAATCATTAAACGTTGTTTATTTACCTTTTAGCAGCTGTTGGCTTCCTGCAGAGGTCAAACAATGGAGCTGACATCATCCATTCAATTCACAGTATGAACCATAAACACTTTCTGGTGGACATTGAATGGGTGACGTCAGCTCCATTGTCTGATCTCTACAGGAAGCCGATAGCTGCTAAATGGTAAGCAAACAAAGTTTTAATAATTTCTGAAGCCCTATTCAACTTTCCCCAGCAGGTGTGCCCACCATACATGTCAGAATTTTCCATGATTTTAAGAAGGCTTCAACTGAGCACAACTTTAGAAGGCCAAGGAGTTACCACTGGGGAAAATGATGACATAGCGGCACAGAAATGGCAGTCACCAATAACAGATTTTTTATATCATCACTTGTTTGAAAATTACAGATTAGGTAGCAGCAAACAATCTTCAAACAATCATCAGACAATAAATGTAATAATAGATTTATACAGATACAACTGGAAAAAAATAAGTATGACATCATTTCTATGGGTGGAGCAAGGAATAAAAACAATGGTTGGAGTAAGGTATGGTTTACTGAGGAAGACAAGCAAGACAGAGCAAGGAACTTTCCATAAGAGCCTACATTTAAATTTTGGTGACCCCTAATGTTCTGTATTAAAGTTTCTACACACTTTATCATCTATGTCCACATCTCTTAAATTATAAACTTTCTTTTCCATTAATGTATACACAAAATGTGTTATTGCAATAAAGAATGTGTTAGCACTTACACAGATTAGAATCATGGTAATATAATTATGAATCCATTCCTTCTTGTCTCCAGACAACAAGCATGAGAGACGTGATAAATCTCTTATCACTTTAAGTATCCGTTTGATTACACAGTGTATTACGCTTGTGCTCAATTGGCAGAAAGTGGTCATTTAATGAGTTAAGGTTGGGTAAAAGGACAGGGTGAATTGTTACCAAGATCGATAGAATAGTCAGATACGTCTAAGCTTCACTGACCTAATAGAGCAGGTTTTCATCAATGGTATGAACTGTATATGATGTGACATCAATCTCTTTTGTTCAGCATCAAAACTTAGTTCCTCAAATAACAAGCAACATACAGAGCATGGAGCAAACTGACATGACTAAAGGCTTTAGCTGGGCAAATATTTATATACAAGACACCAATGCTATCTGACAATGGTCTAACTACAAAAAGATACATCTAGAGGTGGAAAATGGTTAACTTATTATATCTGCAGAATAACAGGCCTGATCCACAAGCTGCTTGCGGAAGTTGGGTGTTAATCTGGGCCTGTGCATGCGCGTGCTATATGTAGGAAATGGATCTTCTAGCATATGAAGTTCCGTCCGATGGGACATCACTCCAGATTTGCATACCTAATCCCTGCAAGGAATAGGCATGCAGATGATGGACAGTGGCAGCGGTATGCACTTCTGCACGAATTTGTGTTTGGACGGATGCAGCCCGTGCTGAGAACTTAAGGTAGGGTTCTGGACACGTAAGTACATATGTGAAATGGGAGTGACAGGGGATTTGAATTACCTCTCACATGCGGACTTACAGACCTCCTTGCGCACGGAACATGCGCGGAAGCCTGGATCAGGTCCAACATGCTTAGGATTGGCCCCCTCCCAATTTCATTCATTTTCCTTTGTTTTGTATTTTATAGTTTTAGGTTTTTTTATTTTGCATGATTGTGTTTGCTCATTGCATGAGACTTAAGAGTTGCATGTAGGTTTGTAAACATTAATACTGTGAAAACAGAATTTTCTAGCTCAACTCTAATTTACAGATGACTCATTAGGCCTGATCCAGACCTCCGATGTTACACTGAGCAGTCTAACGCTCAGCGTAACATCGTTGCCCACCCCTGACACTCCCCCTTGTCCTACCGTATTAACACTCACTTACGCTGGCTGAAGGCTACCCTAACTACGGCCGGCGCAAGCGAGCCTTTATTACCCTCCCTCCCCCCGCCTACCTGCACTAACTGCATCGTAGTAACGCTGGGGGATGCACCCTCAGCGTTACTACGCTGCTGCCGTAGCTACACCGGGAAACATCTGCACGGCGCATGCGTTGATCAGCTTTTCAGCCGATCTTACGCCCGCCGTAGTTAGTAAGTGGGCGTAGGTCTGGATCAGGCCCTTCAAGCATATTATGCATACTGTATACAGTGCGGGGTTAGGGGCTGCACCAGTGAGTTAGGTGTGGATTTGTCCATACATGTGGATATTTGTCCATACATATGGATACAGCCCATACTAGCTGTGGTCAATCCCTTGCTCACAACTGGCTATGTAAATAGCCAATGGAAATAAAATAATCATATATTAGTAGATTTTATGGTGTAAGTCTTGCTGCATAAGTGATTGCATGGAAAATAATAAGATAATAATTATAATAATAATAATAATAATGGGGTAGATCCAGAACTACGTGTGCCGTACGTTTATTCGC
>WWET01001848.1:191058-213700 GCA_011038615.1 Limnodynastes dumerilii | reverse complement strand
ACCGCATTTACGCAATCTACGTAAGAAAAAGATACATAGATTACGTTAAAAATTTGTAAAAATCGCTAAACACCGGATGTATATGTATATGTTATACGTCCGGTACTCTGAATGTGGGCCATAGTGTAATATATTGTTTGGAAGGGAGTGTCAGACCTTGTTTCTTATATCTTTGGAATGCTACATTATCATAATGATAATAATAATAGTATTTTTTTTTCTTTTTAAGACTTAGTTAAACATAAGCAAGCCCCTAACAACACTGCAAATACTATATTAAAAAAATTACAAATTTTAAAATTTAAATTTTTTTTATAATTTTTAAATCAATATTAAACTATAATTTAATCAAAACAAATTACTTAAAAATGTAATTTTGCAAAGAGTCAGTGTTATTATCAGTTTATTACAGAATGATAACACAGTAACATCACAGACTTTCTGCAGCCACATGCAGTCACACAATGCAATGGACTAGTTATTACTGCTACTTCCTAAATGGTAAAATGTGTCTGCAGCCTGTACGCAGGTAGAAATGCCAGCAGCTATCAGTCTAGAGAGGTTGTCGAGATTTTGGTTCTATAAACTATTATGTAGTGCATTAGTCTGGTTAACAAGCAAATAAAAAACATTTAACAACACTATTTATTATCTTGACAAATAAATTATAGTCTGGCTTTGAAGTGGTGTTATTTGAAGACATTCATATATTGGTACTGTAAGCATGTTGTATTATTCCAAGGTTAGCAATACAAACACAATATTGGAAACAAAATGTCAATTTAAGGAAATTGTACTGAAGAGTTTGAGAATATCTAATGCACAGGACGTCAGAGACAAAGGACCGGATTCAGACTACTGGACGTATAGCATATTTGTCCGGAGTTTAGCGTTTTACGAAATCTACGTAAGAAAAAGATACGTAGATTATGTTAAAAATTTACTAAGCATGCGCAGTAGTAAAAAACACTAAACTCCGGACGTAGGGGGTGATTCAGAGATGCGATTGCGAAAAGATCGCAAATATACCTTAGCTAAGATCTTAGCAGGTTACAGCCCACTGCATAAAGAGTCACTCCCCTTGCAAACAGCGGCGGATCTTAAACTTAGACCACCATTGACTAACCCTAACTCTGCGCTGCCATTTGAGATCTTAAGTGAAGTAGTTTATTTAATTTAAGATCCTAAGTGTCAGCCCGCGCCCACTTTCCCTCATTTCCCTGCCTCCCCCCGCCCATTTCCATGCAAATCCTTAAGATCTTAAACTTTCGCAGCACTTAAGATCTTAAGTGCTTGCGATCGATTCAAACTTACGCTCTTAGCGAATTTACGCTCCTAACCGCTACGTAGACGGCGTTGCACTATTACTACGCATGCGCAGTAATGCGAATTTTCTAAGATCCTAAATATACGCTCCTAAGTGCCGTGGAAATCGTATCTCTGAATCAGCCCCGTATATGCTATATGTCCGGTAGTCTCAATTTGGTCCGAAGATCTAAAATGTATTGTATAAGTATAGCTAGCCGGTGTGAAATAGGAGCATGCAGAATTTTATCTGCACTCAAGACTGCTATATTAAATGTGCAAATTCAGGTTTCAAAAGGCTTCCTGTAGAGTTTTGTATTGGAGAACAGGTGCATTATGTTGGGCTTGTTTTTAGGAGTGTGTTACAACATATTATGCGACTGCGGATTCCAGTGAACTCAGATGAGCCGGAAAGAAGCTAGAACCAAACAACTCACTAAATATAGACAATTCTGGGTAGATTTTCTAAAGTTTCTAAAGGCAAAAAAAAAAATGGCGGTGTAAACATTCAGGGCTAGATTTCCTCAACTGCGGAAAATTATAGATGAAGGGCCGTATGCAGAGCTCTTAAAGACCACGTATACGCAATCCACGTTGCAACGAGTAACGTAGATTATGTTACAGAATTACTGTGCATGCGCAGTAGAGCATATCGGAAAACTCCGGCCGCATTTGCAATGCGGAGGGGGCTCTGCATACGGCCTGAAGATGTTGCCCATAACGACCAATGAGATTTTATCTTTCCTACTACATACTAGTAAATATCATCTAGAATCTAATGGTTGCTATGGGCAACATCTCCATTGTTTTTGTTTTTCGCAGTTTAGCAAATCTAACCCTCAGACTCAGTTTTTAATCCTGTAGTACATAATAAATCCGGGTTGCTGACTCTGCCGGAATGTCTGGGAGACTCCCGAAATTCGGGCAGTTCTCCCGGTATCCTGGGAGAGCTGGCAAATCTCTCACAAAAGGCATGAAACCCGTGATTTCATGAAACCATGGCCTCAAGTCCTGCCCCCCTGCTAGGGACAGGGAGAGACTTGATGACTCAATTTGCATCATCAAGCCCCACCCCCATCCCTAGCAAATCTAAAAGGGGGGTAATTAATAGTCAGGGGCAGGACTTAATGATGCAATTTGCATAAATCGCTGCATTAAGCCCCACCCCCTGCATGCATCTATGGCTTCCCTCCCGAAGGGAAGCTACAGTATTAAAAGTTAGAAAACCTGTAATAAATGCTGCTAGAATCTGATTGGTTGCAACATCTAAACATTTATATTTTAAAGCTTTACTAAAGTACAGCATGTATTTTAAGGGGAAATTTAAGCCAGCAAAGCATCTAACTTTTCGGAGAGAATTATATCCTTAAATAAAAGCTATTTTAAGACACCAATGTAACAGTAATAATTATCTGTGAAGCAGCATTAAGCTGATCTACTTTAAAACATATATTTAATCTAATTTATTTAACATATATTTAATTTAATTAATGATTTGTATAATTGTGAATATTGTGTAATTTGTGATTTTTTTTGTATTTGTATAAGTTTTATGAGTTTATTATTCTTGTTAAAATAATTATTTTTATAATAATAATAATAATAATAATAATAATAATAATTGAGGGAGGAAAAGAGGGTTATATTATCATCGCTGTAATACTAACCCCTAACCCCAGCGTGAGCTGGCATTAGTATTATACCGGGAGCGGAGTGTAAAACTCCACTCCCAGGCTTGGTAAATATAACGAAGCGCTGCCCACTCTGAAAAGAAGTAGCTGGTGAGTAGAAGTGGTATTTAAATGGATCACCATGGAAACTGTAGTTTTCCATGGTGATCCATGATTTGTAAATATGTTTAACTTCATTTTCCTGCGATAATGCACGTTTTCACATGAAAGCGGGCATTATCGCAGGAAAATGATCTTTGTAAATAGACCCCTTAATGCTTTCAATCACCTATCCTAAAAAAATCCCATATGTCCTCCCTTTATATGCGCTGCCTGTTTTCTAAAAAGTACAATATTCAACTCGCCAACTATCAAACAGCTATTACACCAACTGATCAGAAGAAAAAGTATTATTAAAAGACTCATTTAGACTAGACACAAGTAGCTGTAAATACCACTTCTACTCGCCGACTCCTTCTTTTCAGAGTGGGCCATCTTTCAGACCACATTTTCGCAATCTACATAAGGAAAAGATACGTAGATAACGTAAAAAATGTACTACGCATGCACAGTAGGAAAAAACGTTAAACACCGGACATATATGTTATACGTCCGGTAGGACATATAACATATATGTCCGATGTTTAGAGTTTTTTCCTACTGCGCATGCGTGGTACGGGCTTGGTATGGGCTTGGTATGGGCTTGGTAAAGTAAGGACAGTGCGGAAATATTAAGGTAGGGTCTTCAGTGTGAAAGTTTGTGTGTGAAAGATAAGTGGTCTCTTCTACTCTGAGTATAGAGGGATTTGGCTATGTTTTATATGTAAGTCTGACTTTAAATAAATAGTATTTTTACAGAGAAAACGTAGCTTAGGATAGTATATTAGGTAGTACATGGATCATTGTGCTCCTTCCCATCTCTTTTCTCTTCTATGAGGAAAACTGAGGATTGGCAGAGGAATTGTGTTACATTACCACTGAGGGTGGATATTGAATACACTATATGCCTACTTTTTTTTTTATTTATTTTTTAAGTACCCCTTAAAATGTAAGCCTGGTGGAGATGTCCCCCTTGCCCACCCTTTTCCCGTTTCTGGGCCTTCTCAACACCCAGCAAGTGGAGACCTTAGACCAGGCCTGCTCAACCTGTGGATCTCTTAAACTACAACTCCCAGAATGCATTGTAATAATACCTGCTAGTATTTTGAACTCTGTAGCTTTTCCATTTTGCAGTTCCACCTATCTGCTGGTTTGATTTCCCCATTCCTTCAGGTTCCTAAGTCTTCATATAATGTGAGGAGCACCATTGCAAATACTGAAAGTGCCAGCTCCAGAGCTACGACCGCTAGCGTATTTACGCTAGCCGGAGTCGTAAAAACGCAGTTCTGCGCATGCAGATGTTATGACCAGAAACTCTGAACATGCCTACGATAACTATCGACGAAGGGGCGTGCCAGACATACAACACCCGTAATTACGCTTCGGAGGCGGGGTGAGGCATTTAAATCGTACAGTATGGACGTGCTTAGGCGCGTAAGTACGTGCAGCCATTTTGGCCGACAGCAGTTACGCTTGGAAAAGTTAAGGTAGGGTTTAGAAAGCGTAAAACGGCAAAAATACAGGGGAGTGTCTAGGGGAGTGCATAGTAATTACGAAAGTGTAAATACGCTACGCGTTGAAACGTAAAGGGAATGTAGGTCTGGATACTCTTTCATTGACCAGTTTTAAAGTGAACCTACAGCAGGTGAAGCTCTTTACAATGTTGATACTTACTTACCAATTATTTACTGAAATGACTTTATGGCTCTCTGATTTTACCAGCAGTCTTGCAGCAATTGCAGTTTTGCATTTTGAGCATTTTATTCTCCCCACATGATGATGTTGGATTGTTGGGTCGACACTACCTGTGTTTTACATTATTCTGTGCCCGTTGTCATAGTAACATAGTGAAGTAGCAAGGCGTTACATGCTGTAGATATAACAGAGCACAGGAGCACGGGAACAGGTAATTCTATAATTAGCAGAGGTGAATTGGGCAGAATGACTCATACATTGCTTCACCCATCTGCTCAGCACTGATCCTGGGAATGGATATTTTTACTTAACAGAATGATCTGCAAGGTATTGGAGAAGACAATGAACACATCCAATAGTTAAATCATAAAATGTGGACTTTATATTTAAGATGAAATGTCTTCTGGATTTTGCTATTAGGAAATATTATATCAATCAATAGGAAATCATTACTCTCATGTTCCATAACCAGTAAAGAAGAAATGGAATTTTAAAGCAAAACAGGAATTAATAGTCAAACATTTGTGGAATTAGTTTTTTCCATTTAATGTCAGCCACATTCGCCTGAACTGAACTCGCTCACTTATTAGTGAGCAGTGTAACTACTGTAGGTGCAGGGTTGTGGCAGCTGCCAGGGCCAGATTAACAATGGAGCTAAGCATAATGGTACTACAGTCCCAGGCCTCCATCTGAAAATAGGCCTGCACATACTGCAGATCTCCATGCCTCCCACTGCAGTGCATAAGGATGAATGTCAGGGACTGACATCCTCCTCCAAAGCAGACTATATAGTGTGGGCCATTGTCAGTTTTCTGCCCCAGGTCCACATGGTCCTCAATCCGGCCCTGGCTGCTGCAGAAACCGGAGGAGATGGGAAGGTCTGCGGCAGTCACTTATCCTGCATACACAGGCCCCAATCCAGAGGCGAATATATACCAGCTGGCGTGACATTTCTCTGCGTGATTTTCTACTGGACATACTCAGTACTGAAGAGCACACGGTCATGGCCAGATCTAAGCGCATATCGCGTGCTGGCATCTTGGGTTCTGAGGGGCGTGTTAAGGAGAGAAGGGATGGAAGG
Organism: Limnodynastes dumerilii; assembly: GCA_011038615.1. Lineage (NCBI taxonomy): Eukaryota > Metazoa > Chordata > Amphibia > Anura > Limnodynastidae > Limnodynastes > Limnodynastes dumerilii. Next base: position 207,850 of record WWET01001848.1, on the reverse strand, counting down.
ATATGCAAAGTACAATAAGGACGTGCCCAAGAAAGAGCACCCAATCCAGGGCTGAACACAGACATAAAACAGGACTGATACGTCAACACCTTTGCACATGTCACAGCTCATTCTATGTCCAGGAAGCTCGCCTTCTGCGACTTACGTTGGACAGTTATGTTTCAATTTCAAGTTGTAAATGAAGATCCACGGTCAGGGGTATTCTGCTATTTTCAATTGTATGTAATAATATGCAGTAATAAAAAAATCATTATAAAAAAATATATTTTGTTATATTATTAGTGCATTCATACACAACTGACGTTTCTGCGCTATTCATCACATAGGCCTGCGGATTAAGGAGAGCGGATGGCGATGTGCCCTTCCATATGGAACTGCATTCAGACAGATGCAGAGATGTTCGGAGAATTTAAAGTAGGAACTCCAGACGTGAGTGGAAAATGACAGGGACGGTAACTTCCCTCCCTCATGTGGACCTACAGAGCTCCGTGCCTACGAACAGGGCCGCCATCAGGTGGGGACAGCCGGGACAATAGTCTTACTAATATTATTGTCCGGGGCCCAGACCTGATGGGGGCCCGCCAATACTTTCCTGCACACCGGCCCTCTGTTAAAGCGTGTCTGCCGGGCCCCGCCCCTGTGTGACGTCACCCGCACTTCATGATGGCGGCCCTGCCTACAAAATACGCAAGGAGGTCTGGATCAGGCGCTTTAAGATGTTGGATAAAAAGAAAAACATTAACTTTGAAAAGGCCTTTTAAGAAAAACTTTTCAGGCTAAATATGATTAATAAGGATCCGATTCACACTTCAGAGTAAATTTGCAAATGTATCTAAATATACGCACGGACGAGATCCGTCACAGCCCAGTCTCGGGGTGTCTAGGTGCGTGGATTAAGGTGCGGATGTATTTTCTTATTATGAATCACACGGAGGCCATCTAGGTACTTAGAGTCAATCAGCATTCACTTAACTACAACTAAACCAAATGTTGGTTAACAATTGAGAACCTCTTTGTATTTATCTCTAGACTATTATCTGACGATGAAAGGAATTTAGCAATTAGTTTTTAGCTAATATAAAAGTGACATATTGTAAGTTAACTCAATGTGCCTTGGAGCAACGAGCTACCTGTATAATCAACATTTTATATAAAACATTATTTTAATGTTTTATTTTAAAAAAAAAATGTAAAGAATTAAAAATATTTAAATTAATGTAAATAGAAATGTTTTCTAGAGTTTTAAATGTCTAATGGCATCAAAAACATATATACAAGACACATAGGTAAGCACCAAACCATATGTAAATCGACTTAAAAGTGGTAGAGAGCTACCTTATTGTTATCTTTTATGGTTGCTTCTACAAGGCACTTACACTTGTGAGTCAATCCTGACTTAAGAGGAATGCCCCTACTGTACATTAGTAGCACGTGTGCAGCTCATTTGCATTAAGAATCTTGCCCCTCCAGCCAATCATGCGGGACTTGTTCCGTGACGATGTGTGCATCAGTCCTAAGTCATCCGTCTGTGTCTGGGAATCAGTTGCCCATGGATTCCGTGTGTATGTTTGAGTTCTGGGTATACGCAGTATAAATACGCAAGGAACTTCTGCACTTATTTAAGTGTGAATCAGGGCCTAAATGAGCAGCAAATTAAAGCATAAACCAGACGGGTCATTCGGCTTTTACCTGACATCAGTATTGCGGATATCTATGTAAGTGCAGCAGCCCATCCTCATGATGCAATTAGTATTCACTATGTGCGCTAAGGAAGTATATCCGTTACCGAGCTTCAGCGGAGTAACTCCTAATTACCGTAAATATTGGCTTCAGGGCTTAAGTTATCGCAATAATATGGTCCAGATGATCTTAATTCCCCTTTCAGTGTATTCTGCATGTTTAAATCACAAGGTCACCCTTCCAATAATTTGCCGAATGCAAATAAGTTTAAACCTTACAGCAGGGACAGTTTTGTATTCAGAAAGCAATTTGTTATGTGTTTTGGTAGTTTGTGCTGAATTTTGTTGGTTGCTAAATGGCCTGTCGTCCTGTCCACATGTGCCCGCAGTTGCCTGTGCAATGACAAATTACTTGTATTTATTGCTTTTTATAATGAGCTGTGTTCTTTTCAGGGAGGGGGGGCGGGAGAGGGCTTCAACAACGTTAGCCTCAAGCCGCATTGGCTAGACATTGATGATGTATGCCAGCTCATCGGCAACACCATTGCCTACGGCATTGTAGAAAATTGCTGCAGATATAAAATACACATGCTGTAAAACATGAAATACACATGATAAATATCATACATCAGACAAAGACAGGTGCGTAAATCATATGCCCCAGAGGAGACCACAATGGAACAGCTTAATGGAGCTAGAGTTGTACATATCCTGCACGGGCCCGCACCACGGTAGCAGGATTGCGGGGCCGGCAGGTTGTCCCAGGACTTATTCTCTTTTCCCATTACATCTTATGTATGTTTGCAAGAAATAAAAATTATTTTAACTAGAAGAGTTACTATATTAAGTGCTTATTTTGTTCAATGGCTTATTACTTGTGCATCGGCAGAACTCCAGTAGGGGGCGCATGCACAGTTTGGTCAGCATTCTGCATGTATGCGGTAGACTCAGCATGTGCCATGTCAGTGCTGGAAAAGATTGGTTAGCCTCAGAATACCTGTTCTGCAACTGTCTGGTCTGTGCCCACTGCCAAGAAACTGCTCGCTCCTTCAGTGAGTCAATCCCTGTTGGGTCAAAGCTGATGTCTCTCACAGCCTGCCAGACTACCCCCCTCCCCTTGCTCTTTTTTTGTGTAAATTGTAGACCTTGAGGAGGTTGATGCTTTGGAGATTTGCAGAGGGCACAGAGAAGATTTGTAAGAGAGATGTAGAATTCAAAAAGTTTTGAATAGGGCTGCACAAAAGTTCCTCTTGTTTTAAATGGGTGCAGTGTGCTTACTCCTATGGTCTCTATTTCCACAGATCAGTTTGTGGCAATGAATGCACGAGTGCCGTCAATTGTTGACAGTTTCTGGAGAGACAACTTCATTCCCAGGACTGCTGTGTCTAGGAAGAGTCCTACGGCGACAGGTGGGTTTTCTTCCCAACCATTGCCTTCCGCAACCTAAGCTTAACCATCCTTATCCCACAACCTCACCTTAACCCTCTTGTAACCATCCTCATCCCACAACCTCACCTTAACCCTCCTCTAACCATCCTTGTCCCACAACCTAACCTTAACCCTCCTCTAACCATCCTCATCCCACAACCTAACCTTAACCTTCCTGTAACCATCCTTGTCCCACAACCTAACCTTAACCCTCGTGTAACCATCCTTGTCCCACAACCAAACCTTAACCCTCCTCTAACCAACCCCATCACGCAGCCTAACCTTAACCCTCCCTTATGATGGGGTGCACTGTGTGTGCGTGTGTGTGAGAGAGATATATGATGGGTTGCATTGCGTGTGTGCGGGAGAGATATATGATGGGGTGCACCATGTGTGTGTGTGAGAGATATATGATGGGGTGCACCATGTGTGTGTGTTAGAGATATATGATGGGGCGCACTATGTGTTAGAGAGGGATATATAATGGGGAGCATTGTGTGTGTGAGAGATATATTATGGGGAGCACCGTGTGTGAGAGAGATATGATGGGGCACATTGCGTGTGAGTGAGAGAGATATATGATGGGGTGCACCATGTGTGTGTGAGAGATATATTATGGGAAGCACTGTGTGTGTGAGAGATATATGATGGGGTGCACTGTGTGTGAGAGATATATGATGGTTCTCACTATGTATGAGAGAGAGATATATTATGGGGAGCACTGCGTGTGAGAGATGTATGATAGGGCGCACTATGTGTGAGAGAGATATATATTATGGGGTGCACTGTGTGTGAGATATATATAATGGGGCGCATTGCATTTGTGTGAGAGAGATATATGATGAGTGGCTGTGTGTGAGTGAGAGATATGAATTATGGGGTGCACTGTGTGTGAGAGATATATGATGGGATGCACCGTGTGTGTGTGTAAAAGAGAGATATTATGGGGAGCACTTTGTGTGTGAGAGCGATATATTATGGGGTGCACTTTGTCTGTGAGAGAGATATATTATGGGGTACACTGTGTGTGTGAGAGATATATGATGGGGTGCACTGTGTGTGAGAGAGATATATTATGGGGTACACTGTGTGTGAGAGAGATATATTATGGGGTACACTGTGTGTGAGAGAGATATGATGGGGTGCACTGTGTGTGAGAGAGATTTATGATGGGGTGCACTGTGTGTGAGAGATATATGATGGGGTGCACTGTGTGTGAGAGAGATATATTATAGGGTGCACTGTGTGTGTGAGAAAGATATATTATGGGGTGCACCGTGTGTGTGAGAGAGATTTATCTTGGGGTGTCGATTAAGAGAAAAAAGGTAAGATCACATAACTGATAGTGCTGTATATATGAACAAGATATCTATAGATGTTTTGGGGATATAAATTACAAGAGATACTGTTAATACCTCATTAAGAAATTTAGAGCCTGGCAACATTATGTGTTACAGGGAACTCATTGTGTTTGTATTTATACACAACGTACTGTCATGTCCACATTGTTAATGTTTTTACTCACTTTGTAGTTTTACTAAAATTACAATAAAGTTTAAGAATTTATGGTTTAGGGCAGGGGCTAAGATAACTGTGCTAATCCCACCTACTTTCCTATCGATCCCGCCTACTTTCCTCTCAGCCCCACCTAGAGTTGATTTGTTCCTGCCCACATAAGGCCACTTCCTGTCTCTCCCACTATCTCCTTCTCTCTCCCCCTTCATTCCCTTTCCTTCTCTCTATATATATGATAAACTTTGAAAACAGGAGACAATCAAGAATCTTATTATGTCAACAAAAATTAGGGGTAGATAAGACTATAACATAATAATATTTCAAACTGATTTGATTATATGTCTCTGAACAATTACTTCATTTGCCACTAGTGACTGAAAATTCAGACCATGTTGATTATACCTAATTTTTATTTACATACAAAGATCTGAGTGTCTCCTTTTCAAAGTTCATTGTATACCATATGCATGTACCCGAGAACACTCCTTACTGTTAGGTTCCCTAAGTGCTGGTTTCTTGCTACATATATACCAATTTTACAAATGATATCAAATGCCTGATCGGTTGCACACTTGCTTTCTGTGGGGGTGGAATTGAATTGCGCATGAAGTCGCTGGCAATGCGTGGCTGCATATATTTCCATTTTATTGCTGATTTTTGCAACAGTCAGCATTGCTTTAGATTGCAAAAAAACAGCAATGCCATGCTTCTAATTACATTCCCTCTCTTAGATAAAATGCATGAAGGAAAAAAACTGTTATGTTGATTTTGATGCTTCAGGATAATTGAATGATAATGAACTTGTTATCAGTTTAGAAGGTTTTTTTTTTTATTTATCAACATAGCGAGATGGAAAGTTGTGTCCAGTGGCCTGATCTAGACTTGAAAGCTTAGCGTGTATCTGTGTTCCTTCACTAAGTACATGCCAAGAGCAAATGTCCAGATCTAAACGCAGTGCTCTGCTGTGCCCACTTGTGTTTGGAGGGGCGACCCATGGGAGGAAAGAGGTGGTTTGTAGTTAATGTACATTAAGGGACAGAAGCTTACAGCACCAACCACAGGGTATGCGCATTGCAGATGTTCTGCAATGGATCTAAGTTCTGTACGTCTGAAGATCCTTCTGACGGGGCGATACATCCCCTCCAGTAAGCGGGCAGGGGAGAGCATTACAATTTTAATGCATGGGCTCAGCGCATATACGGACCACTGATCCACATGAGAGACTTCATGATGTGAATGTAAAGCGCTATGTACGCTGATAACTATATAACTATACTATGACTACATTCCCATTGTCAATGAAACACTCCCACAAACTACCCTGCGAATTGGCAGTAATGTGTCCGTACACATCCTGACGTACTTCTCTATGACTCCAGCACCGTAACTGCTTTCTCATCTGGACTGCACCTAGGATGCATTTGTATTTTGCAATCCAGAATGTATGAGGCTCTATATGAACATTTACTCTCCACAAGTATGCATTACTCTAAGACATATAACATCACGTACAATACAGTAGATAACATGAGTTTAGAAGGAAGGAATGAACTAGGCAGTTGATAAATCCAGACAGGGGACATGGTAGCAATATAATATGGGAGTGGTCATCCTCATATCTCACAGACCTTCATTACCAGTAATAATAATAATAATAATAATAATAATAATAATATAATAGATTAAAGAGAAAGATAGATAGATAGATAGATATTAGATAGATAGATAGATGAGGCCTATACGTACGACAGTACTTACGCTGTATAAAGTTAAGGTAGGGTTTGGTAAGTGTAAAATGGCCAAAGTACATACATGAGAGGGGAGTGACTAGGGGAGTGCATAGAAAGTATGCTAGCGTAAATACGCTATGCGATGAAACGTATCAAGCACGTGGCTCTGGATCTACCCCCCATTAGTAATGGGCCATGTTATTTATCAGCATCAGCCTCATGCTTCTAGGATAAACCCAAAAGGGAGTGAAATAATAAAAACCTATCCTAATAAACCTATAAATCAGGGCCGTAACTAGGGTGGTGCGAGCGGTGCGAGGAGAAGGTGAGCGCAGCTGACACTATCAGCTGATGAATTTCCTGCAGCCTGCTGCTCCGCAGAGAGATTTTCACAGATTTCCCCAGTGCCTGACAGGTTGAGCAATCAGGGAGTAGCTGAGATCATTGTGCTACAACCTCATTGGCTGCTGCAGCGATGCATCGCCCCCCACTCCCTCCATTTCCTTCTTCCAGTCCAGCTCAGCGTCTGTACAGCTCTGCTAAAAAGTCAATAATTAAGTAAGTGTGTGTGTGTATATTACATTAATAATCCATAAAGTTTCTCCATGTCTACAATATAGTCCATTATAGTGATTTTGATAAAAAAAAATTATGTCTGCACCAATTTAGAATCTCTTATTCCTTACAATGACAATTTATTCTATTTACAGTATAATGACAGAAATATTGAATGTATAAATAATCTCTTCCAATGGCGCACCCAGGGGGGGGTTTCTGGGCCAGAAACCCCCCAGATTGAAATTGAAATATTTTTTTTAGAAAAATGGGCAAAAATAAGAACAAGAAAAGGTGCGTGGCTTTGCGGGTGCAGCAGAAGGGGCATGGCCTAACGACCATACTGGGCAGACTGTCATGGAGGAAGATGATCCTGGCCTATGCTGCAATATGAAAGCAGTTGAGATGGTAAATGTGTCACAACATATTCAACAGTGCTTAAGCTCTGATCCATTGTGTCCATTGTGTAATTGTATACTTGCTATAAGATCTGTTCCTGCATTATAAAACTACTATTTCACTGTGTAAAAAACACTTAAATACTTAAAAATATCAAAAACAGGACTTTTACTAGTCAAAAGTACAGTCCACAGTGTGTCCCTGAGGAAGTCCGTACGGGTAGATTGATACCCTAGGATGAAACGCGTTGGACTGTGCTTTTGACTTATAATTATTTTGGACCTTACAAACTCCGAATCACCCTTGCTACAACCGAGGAGAGGAACATCGCGACCCCGCCGCCCGGAGTGAATAACCCCAGGAGACGAGTGCGAGCCCGACCTCACCTGCCGCGCTGGTATCTATACCACTATCCCGCCGCCCGGAGTGAGTTACCCCAGGAGACGGACGTGGACCGATACACAGCTAAGCAAATGTTTGCAAATACTCTCTAAACTGCGTATATTTTATTGCTCTGTGGTACGTAGATTCTATTGAGATTAAGATAAAGGGTGTAAGAGTTGGTACACTATGAGTCTGGTGATTTCTTGTCTTACATATTTTGGAAGCAAGCCCCTGGTCTAAAGATCTATATTGAATGCTAAAAACCAAGAAAATTTCTGGTACGCACAATAATTTAGACCTAACAATAATTAATATTGGTGTTAAAAACATACTACACTATTATTTCTCTTGTTTTTTCGTTTTCTCTGTTTTCCCCCATTTGTTTGTCCTTGTCTGGTAATTCACTATATCATTGACATTGCACTGAGCGCCCCCTACTCCAAAATTCCTAGGAAATATATATATATATATATATATATAGTGTATTTGTGTAAATTCCCCTTACCTTACAGCACCTGTTCCATATTACCTTATAAACTAATTTGAGCAACCTCCATTCTAGGTGTTTGTTTTAGAGCTTGTCTGGGATAGCAGCTGACAGGGGGTGCTGTCTCAGAGTAGCTGTTTTGGAGACTTTGGGGACCTCTGCTGGGGTTGAGCTCTTAATTTAAAAATACATGATATATAACCCAAAGTTGGGACTCTGATAGTTTTAAAGTTAGGACCAAAACAGAGAAGCCTTGTAAGAGGCTGGTGGCTTATCATATATCTGCAGATGTATGTAACTAATTCACTGACTTACATGTTAAAGATAGAAAGTTATGGTTTGTGGCTGGGTAATTGCTGGGGTGTTTTTTGTATATATATATATAGAACATAAACAGAGGGAGCCTCATGATGCAACATCATTTTATTTCTATAAAATCCACATTAAAAGCAGCTTGATTCCTGTGTACCAAAATAAGTTGAATAAATGGTACACTGATTTGGTCACTGATTCGGTCACAGTGTAAGTTAATTTTACCGCTCCAGCGGGGATCAGCAGGTGCTAGTCTCAGCGTCCTGGTAGCTACTCCGTCCAGATTACAAGCTCCTCCAGTGGACTGCGACTAGTCAGTGACTAGGGTTGCCCATCTCCGCCCCTACACGTTTTGTCATTAGACTTCGTCAGGGGGTGTGTAGCAAGGGCTGGACTTCTGGATTATTTAGTCTTCACTGTGACCGAATCAGTGTACCATTTATTCTACTTATTTTGGTACACGGGAATCGAGCTGTTTTTATTGTGGATTTTATAGAGATAAAATGATGTTGCACCATGAGGCGCCCTCTGTTTATGTCCTGAGTTTTAAGATTTCTGGTGGACTGGATGAGGACCGGTCCTAACAAAGAGGAACTGCAGTTGTTTGGACTCTTACAAATAGTGCCAGGAACAATATAGATCCACAAATTTAAAATGGACCATTGCTCTATACAACTTGGTATAAGACACATAGTAGGCATATCAACTTGTTATCACTGGACAATTATATTGAACGATTGAGCACAACCTTTTCTTATGTGTGTGTGTATGTGTGTGTGTGTGTGTGTGTATATATATATGTATAACTAATATAACATTGAGCCCACGCTATGTTTCTCATCATTCATGAAACAATTATACCGGAACATGCACCTTTAATGGATTTCTCCCAAATACAGAAAATCTTTTTATCTATTGGAGCAGTGCTGCTCTTCTTTTAATGCATACATAAAACTCTAGTCTTGCTGGTGACAATACCTGAGAAGACTTCCAAGTGCTCCAAATGTTACAGTTTATTAAATGTTTAAAATATAAAAAATTTATACTACACAATCAAACCCTGTACATGCATGTTGCTATCAGATTCAGTACTGCATGTATGTTAGCTCCCAAGCTGAACTCATTATGCTGTTAGCGAGTAAAACATGTCGGGCCGTATTCAGACTTCCGTCGGCGATCGGGCCGCAAATATACGCAACTAAGTGGCAGGTCAGAGCAGGTTACACCCCCCATAAAAAACAGGCACTCCCCTCGCAACTTCCACCTGCATTGACTTGCCCTATCTGGCCGCACTCACTTCCGGCCTTATGTGTATTAGTTACGTACATTACCGGCCCTAACTCTGTAAGCGCGCCCACTTTCCCTCATCTAAATGCCTCCCCCCGCCCATTTCTATGCAAATCCTTAGGTCCGTATATTTCCGCAGCACTTAGGGTCGCATTATTCCCCGCCCGATTCACAAGTCCGTCCCTTAGCCATTTCCGACCTTAACTTCAACGTAGATGGCGTATTACTATTACTACGCATGCGCAGTTGATGCAAAATCGATCTGATCCTAAAAATACGCACGGAACTTTCGTTAGAAAACCGCGCTTACGCAATCTACGTACAAAAATGGCACGTAGATAGCGTAAATAAGCTACCATGCATGCATAGAAGCTCAATTATTAAAACAACGTATGTAAGATGAAAACTACGTAACTGTGAATCTGGACCTAAAAATGTACTTAAAAAAGTATTTATAAAACTTACCTTTTTGTGTACAACTTCCATTTTCATTTCTGTATCCTATAAGACAAAATACATATAAATAATGTATACAATGAATTAAAATATTTCAGTGTTCAGTTTTAATAGACATATTTTATCTACAACTATAGTCAAAGGATAAAGTCAGTATAATTAAGTCCTTGGACTAGACGCTTTAACTATAACAATCAAATTCTGTCAAAAAACAAGACATAAATAAATGATTGGTTGATATGAGTGACCCTCTACATAGTGTTAATCGTGAACGCATCAAATATCGGAAGGGGTTGGCAGATACCATTTAACATTTAAGACACAAAGCAGTCCCTTGTGTTAGAAAAGATCAACAACACCAATTTCCTTAAAAATCACCCTGTGTCTATTCAACGCTGCATTTTAGCAGGGGGGAAAAAAAAATAGCTGGCTGAAAATGATGTTTAGTCCAGACTATTACAGACACACTTTGGGATAAAAAATAAATAAAAAATCCCACCAGACAGATTGAGGCTGGGTGTGAAACGGGGTGACATTCACAGTGATTTGCAGAGTTTATGAAGGGCAAACTACATTACTCTCCTGGATGGCAGCTTTACAATAGCCTCTGAGCCTCCCCGAGTCTCTGAGGATAATCTTGTCCCTCTCCTTACAAGAATAGGAGTTTTGTACAAATGCAGTGCTGCTGCAAATATTTGCATATGCTCATTATAATATAGATGATCTTGTTGTAAATGGAATAACTGCATTAGTGCTTAAACGTGCAAAATTCATCATTTGCCCCCAGGAACTATTCTGCATTATAATGCTATTTTTTTTTTTCTTATTGCAACTTTATATTTATTTTGATAACATTTCACATGGGAATAGCTTATAAAGTTAACTAGACTTGGAGTTCTGGATAAAACGATTGTTGATAGAGTAATACAGTCATGGTTATAGTGAGCTTCATGAATTTATTATCTATTTATTATCTTGTCTGACAAGCTGACCCCTGCTGTGTATCCAACTCCAACTATCAGTGACAGATGTCCTTGTGACTTCCCTAGAGAAAGCTACAAAACAACCCATGGAGAGAGGAACTGAAGCCAGACACCTGTCACGTCCCTGAGTAGTGAATTATAGACTGTGCAATTAAATAAGAGTTTCTTGTGTACGCCCCCAATCCACAAGATGAAAAGGGAACTGATTCAATTAAGAACATGTTTATCACAACACATGTTGTGCAACTGTGATACTTATTTTAAATGATGGACACCGAAAAGTCAAATAGAGGATAGGTTTATTTTGATGAAGGCCTCTTCAAATAGGTCCTGAAATCCCTTCTTGGACAAAAGACCCTTGGATTTGCTACAGATCTCCATGCAGCTTCCGTGCGTGGGGTGATCTGTTTTTCCATACGGAGGGGCATCTGGGGCCAGACTTACTAAGCTGCGGGTTTGGAAAAGCGGAGAGCAACCAATCAGATTCTAGTTGACATTCTCTAGTATGTAATAAGAAAGTGAGAGATAGAAGCTGATTGGTTGCTATAGGCAACATCTCCACTTTTCCAAACCTGCAGCCCTGCAGTAAATCTGGCCGCTGGTGTGCACATGCGCCAATGTTACATGTCAAGAGGCTAGTTTGAATAAGGGCTTTTAACCCTACATTGCATTAATTAGCTACTATGGGCCTGATCCAGAGCGGTGCCGTTCTGCGTATTTACGGGCAGCATAGCTACCATGCACTCCCCCTGTCCCGGCGTAATTGTACTCAGTTACGCCGGCTGAAGGCTACCCTAACTTCAGCCGGTGTAACCGAGTGTAATTACGCCAGGACAGGAGCGTAATGCCTCTAACCCTGCCCCTCCAAGCTAATTTCCCTCCCCCCGCCTACCTTCTGTCACTACAGTGTAGTTATGGAGCTGCCCGCCCCTTCCTCCGTAACAACGCTGTAGTTACGGACGCACAATCCGGAGCACAGATAAACACTGATTACGCCGGGCAACATCTTTAACTGATTAAGTTGTGTCCCTATTGTTTATCACAATGTTGGGAGGTTTATATGAATGCTACACATCAATAAAGGTTACACAACGTTTTGGAGGCACAAGAAGTCCTCTCGGACAGTGTTAGACCAACTAGCTGTCAGCATAACAGCCCAGGCATCTACGCTTCAGCTGTAGTGCATGAAAATCACTGCAGTATCACAAAGGCAACAGGACCCGGTTCTAATAGGTCCATTATTTATTTTGGTTTTAAGCTTTTAATAAAGTATAGCATTCTACCACACGTCTGCAATTATTTTACCTCCAGAAGTCTGAAAAAGCAATTGCAAAATTGTGCCCACATCGAGCATTGTTCATAATTATACTGTCCAAAATGTAATTATGTTTAATGAAAATATAATCACTGCCCTTGATTCAGTGGTAGTAACAGAGTGGCAACATTTCTGAGCCTGTAGACAACATTAAAGTATAATTTGGCTGAATAGAGATATATGCGCAGTATTGTGTATTCATAATCCTGCTCTATGCTCTAATAACATTAGTAGATCACATTTTAAAAAATGACAAAATATACATAAGTTCTGTAGCCGCTCTGAATGTACGATGGTAAAGCAAGTGACACCCAACACATTCCATTTGTACAATACAACTAGAATAGGTTTCTACCTATTAGTTTCCTTTGTTCCCATCTCATCTCTTTTATTTTAAATCAATACCGAAACTTGGCATAACTGTTACCTATAATTCCAGCTTCAAGTTTATAAATACTAGATAATTACAAAATGGAGATGAATATATTAATAATAATAACCGGACAAATTAAAGACATAATGAACATGGAATCCCTCACTTAAGAGAGAGAAAAATATATCTGGGTAAAAAAATGTCATTTGCTTAAAGCCATCAACTCGGTCATGGGCTTACAAATACAGGACTGGATTCACACATGATTTTGCTACTTTTTCCGTGCGTATTTTTCGGTACGGTTGAACTGCGCATGCATAGTAACGTTTTTTCCACAAGCTACGAAGGATTTATGCACGGAAGTCCATTACGCACGGAATTGTAAATCAGACTTAGTGACATATGTATGGAGTGGCGTGGTTGTCTTCCGTACATGCGTAGTTTAGTGAAAGTGGGTGGGAGGAGGCAGTTAAATGGACTGATATGGGTGTGGTTTGTCGTTTACGCACGTATGGAAGTAGCACGTAACTACACACATACAGTTAAGGTTGCCCTATGGACGCATAAGACACCGAAAATCCGTCCGTCCAAGAGGAGTGTCATGGGTGTTGCCTTTCAACGCATGTGCGTATATTTGCGTACTTTAGACAAACGGATCTGTGAACACAGTCCACCGATAACTAAGCACCAAGAACCTGATCCAGACCTCCGTATGCTTTGCACACGTGCGGGGGATTGGCAGTCCGCACAGAAGAGGGGAATGGCCTCCCCGTCACTGCTCTCTTGCTCTCGGACTTGAGGGCAGAAACGCTGCCAAGGGCAGCCTTAAGACCGATGTGTGCACGGCCGCTCATCCACACGAATGTGTTACACAAGACGCACACTGTAAAATTTCAATGCCCCCACCACCCAACTGGTGTACTTTTGGTAGGCGGAGGGAAAGACCACCCCGTTGGCCGGATGTCCTATCATACGTTACTGAGTTCTATACGATAGGAAATCTGTGCGTAAATCACGTGTAACATCTGTAGCACGCATGCGCCCTTTCCTTCAGACACCCGACTTATGCCATTTGCGTATGTAAGTCAGGTGTTGGACAGAGCTTCTTTGTTAAATATGTACATTACCAAGGGACTATATATATTACTCAGTAACAAGCCTCTGTGAGAATTCCAATATTTATATTTGTTTGGCAGTAAATCTATATGAACTTTGCAAGGATAACCCTCAGAAACTCGTGTTCTTGCACGGAAAAACACCTTGTGGACTAGACCCCTAGAAAGAGATATTCACTACTTGTGTATCTTTAATTAATCTCACATTTGTAGGCTACAGCTCTGAAATATATGCATGACTCATTACGATCGGGATGATTTACCATGTCTAATTCTAATAGCTCTTGTTATATCAAGAGATAAAACCAAGAACGGCAACTAATTATAGCTTATTGCTCCGAGGTATTGTTTCTTATGCTAATATTTTGTTACATGTAATATATGGTAGAGATTAGTTACCATCCTCTGTGCTTTCCTTTTTGATTCAGCTACCATTAATTCTATATCAAAAGTGCTGGAGTGTGATTTATATAATCGTGTATCATGCTATTGGTTTCAGTAAAACCATATGTCAAGCCTAGTGCAGAAATGCAGCCTTTATTGTGGCCTTGCTCTTTTTAGTTCTGCTACTAAAAATAATTACACGTGTTGAGAAAGAGAAATATAGGGCAATGAATGATGGCATGGATGCCATCTATCAATGTTTTGCTGGTTTCCCTGGGCACCCTCTGCTTAAAATAAACCTGATTTTGGGCACAAATAAAAACATTAACCTTTAGAAGTGCAGAATACACATGCATGACAAAGGGAACGTTTTAGAAAGGTAGCCTAGCAAAGACAATAGACAATACACAATACACAGTACTTCATGTTTTAGGTTAGCATTAATGTTTGAACTGACCTTTTTTGGCATATAAAAATATTTATGAATATTGGGAATAGGGATGCAGTGGTGGGAGAATCTTATGTAATGTAAAAGGGCCCCTGTGATGACATGGCGGAGACTTAGCATTGTGAAGAATCCTGAGGAACAGGGACCTATCACAATGCAGACTATGCAGACTTCTAAATAGACGACTTCCGCATTCACAATGCATAAGTACGTACAGGCTGCACATACGTAACTGCCTAAGTACACCCAGACTGCTGGATTTAAATGCCAACCCCCACCTCAGAAGCATAATTACAGGCGTCGTATGGATGGCACAGCTCCTTCGTTCGTAGTTACACTGTTGATACTAGGCTGGTACGTACGCTCAGAGTTACGTGGCGTAACATCTGACGCGCAAATGCGCAGTACATACAAAATCACGTTTTTACATCACCGACTAGCGTACTTAGTTCTGGATCTACCCCGGGAAGCCTTTGGCGGGCGTACAGAGCGTACTTATGGATGGCAAGGTGAGGTATTTAAATCGTACAATATGTGTGACACTGTGTAGGACTAGCGAGTGATGAGCATACTTAATATGGGATCCGGATATACAATGCTCCAGCAGCAATTCTATAAGTTTTCTATGGTGTTTCAGACAAAGGTCTGAAAAAGGTTGTTTAGGGGACTTGGCGGGTCATGTCCATACATGTGGGCTGACTGCTACTCACTGAGCCATCGTGCTGCTCATAATATTAAATTCCCATATAGTACAATATTGCACTTACAAATCTACTACTATCAATAATACTACTATACTCAAATTATTACAGCTTCTTATTACTATAATAATTATTATTTAATTGTTAGCTTATAGGCTGGTCAACAACTGTGAATAACATTCACTAAATGTTGCCTGGTAATAATTGTCATTGCATTGTGTATTTATTAAGCGATATTCCGACTGATGTAGAATATAACAGCAACAATTTACCCAGACATCAGTTCCACTGTAAAGTCACAATATTTCTTATCTGAGTGTTACACCAGTTAGTGGAACGGCTTGTTTTTAGCTAAGCATTAGTAACTAATAAGATCACTGATGGAGACGATGGAAATGTCATAAGCTGCAAATGACGATGACACTTTCAGGATGTAAGCTGTCTGCGCATTTAGTGAAGAATTTGCAAAAAGAGACATATTTCTTTTTTTTTTTAATGATATTAACACAAATGCACTGAAAAAGCTGATATAAATCTTGTAATATGTCATATTTAATACATTAATAGACTGCTGTGTGTTTCATTAGCTTGTACAGTATATAGCTATTAAAATTATTATTGGTTGAAAGTTCCCATATTCTTTATTTTTCTATAAACATTAGACCGGTAACAAGAAGGCGGCATGTATTTTGGGACACGTGATTCCAGTATTTTCTAAACGTTTGTCCTTCTGTTTCCATCGTGTGATGGACCCATGCTAACCCGGCTTCAATGCTCTTTAATGGACAATAATTAAGTGACTGCAAGTGGGAGATATCCCATGAGACACGTGCCTATGGGTCACATACTGCGAGTAGGCCATGTCCAGAGACAGGGGAACGCCTGTACCCGGTCACAACCTTCAGAAGGACCTATCTTCAGACCTTTCACAAGATGCAGCCCTATGAATAGGCCAGATAATTGGAAGCCTCTATCTCCACAACTGGGCCAGGGAAGGGGGGGGGTATCCTGCTTGCAGTTCAGAGCTTCCATCATCATGTTGCTCACGCTGCACTTGGGATAAATAGATACAAGGTAACATGACAGAGGGGGAGGTAGCCTCTCCTTCACCTGCAGTGCTGACTGCTGGCCCCACTGTGAAAAATACAGAACTGTAAGGAGAGCAAAAGATAAGTGATTTTATACATTTTAAATGTAATTATTATTATTATTATTATTATTATTATTATTATTGTTTATTT
>WWET01001848.1:146801-168094 GCA_011038615.1 Limnodynastes dumerilii | reverse complement strand
TTTGTAATCCTATGTAGCTCTGTGTCTTCACAGTCACTGACTTTCTTATTTACTTGCATATGTAAATACTTACATATTCCCCTATATAATTATCACCTTCATCATCATTTTACTATAATAATTAGCTTACTAAAACAGCATATGTATCTATGACAGGCTAGCGTGCTGTGTATTTTGCTATCTTTGTGATACTTGTGGATCTGTGTATTGGCATCAGCACAAATACTTCATAGCCTGCTGTGTAGGACACCACTAGTCATACCACGGGCATATGTTCCCATCTGTTGCTATAACTAGTCATACCATTGGCATATGCTTCCCGTGTCTAACTGATTTGACATTTTGCTTTCACTGATTTTAGCAACATGTAAATCTGTCTTTCTAAAAATGGTAGAAATCCCATGTAAAAATACAAGAGGCTGTGTACCGAGTAGAATAAAACTAAATTACACAGCCAAATACTGGAAAAATGTTTTCCCTAGATGAGTGGAAGGATTGTTCAGAATTATAAAACCTCTTTGATTTTTCTACTTTTTGTCTACATTTTACAGGATATTTAAATGAATTCTGATTTTATTTGGTCATTTGCCAGCGCAGTATACAGTATATGATGTTCTCAAGGTTGAGACTTCTAGCTCTGCTTAACTCAAACACAAACTCTAACATCACTGACAGCACGCAATTTACTAAACCGTAAATACTGGATGAAGTTTTTATTTTTATTGATTGATTCTAAATAAAAGATGGAAACGAATAGAAAGCAGGGCCTGAATTAACCAAAGAAGAAAAAACAAAAAGCTTTGACCACATTTCAAAGGGAAGTGGTTTGCCGGCACGATGGTCTTTTCTCCGAAAGGACCATTGTTCTACAGCTGAATGGAGACTGCCATCAGGTGCCGGCAGTTTCCATTGTAGAAAATGGCGGTGAAGCGACTCCTGGAGTTGCAAAAAGTCATTTGCCGGAAGGTAAGTGTTTTTAGGTAACCCTACCCTTAACCCTTTTCTTATACTAAACCACAGCCTTCCCCTTCCTTAGCCCTACCCCTTCATGGCACGCAGCCTAACCCTGACTGCATAGGAGATGCAATAGGTTGAACTTGAAGGACTGGTGTCTTTTTTCAATCTCATAAACTATGTTACTCTGGACCTGATTCAGGCCCCCGTATGCTTTCCATACATGCGGGGGTCTGGCGGTATCCATGAGAGAGGGGAGTGAACTTTCCCATCACTCCCCTCTCTTGTGTGGAGCTTTATAGTGGTTACGCTGCCATAAGCCTGCCTTAACTTTGTGCAGGCAGGGGATAAGAACCGTCAAATAGAAATCCTATCATATGGAACTACATTCTGTACGACAAGAATCACAATCGTAAAATAGTCTTAACATCTAGAGGGCTTATGCGCCCTGCCTTCAATATAGCCCATACACGCATTTGCGTAAGTAGGAAAACGTTCTTAGGTCTAGATCCAGTCTACTGTTACTGTGTTACTGTGTTAAGCATATGTTAAACCTGTTGAAATGATAAATATAAATTAATGGGCATAAAAGTGCAAACAGTCAATACGATTGGATGATAATGGTACATATAGTCATATTTAATTTTCCCCAATCTTGTCAGATAGATCAAAATCTGGTATTGTTTTGTATGTACAAACTAGCAAATTGGAGACAAATTCACACAAACACAGACAGAAAAATGCCTAGAGTTTACGCTAAATAGGTGGCGCTTCAATAAAAGTGGGCCATTGTGGGGTCAGCATTCAGCAATCCTCATGCTTGGAAAAGATAAATGTGTCTTGCACTGGTAAAAGGGAAAATGGGCTGTTGCATCCAGACAAGTAAGTGCTTGAAATTAGTTACTTCTGGGCTAAACCATGTTGATTTCAGGGGGAGTCAAGATAATTGTATACTTTGCATGCAGGGATATATCTTTGAATTGTTTACTGCACACAGATACTGACCAGCTTTACTATCACACTGTTATTTAGACTTGGGATAAGAAACATCACCTCTCAACTCTAATACTGTTTGCAACAGATGAAATATGACTCCCCTGCAATCAACATGGTTTAGCCCAGGAGTAACTCATTTCAAGCACTTAAGTCTGGATCCAGCCCAAGAAGAGTAGTAGGCGTTCAAGTGATTCATAACTCCTGCAGACTTCTGTATGGTACGTGTGCATGCGCAGTACCATTATATCCGCAACGGAACGCAGCCGACCGATGCTGAGCTCCGTGCAGATCAGAGTTCCCTCCGCACAAGGGGTGTGCCAACCCCCCATGCATAGGAGATAAGCATGGGGGGTGGGCAGAGACATGCTAATCGTATAGTAAGCCCTTACAGTAGCCTTCCATGTGGAATACTTATGGTAGAGGTCCTGCATGCGGATTCACTATCTGCATGTAGGAGAGCAGGGGGAGTGCTCTGCTCTCCTGCATGCGGATTTGTGAATCACATATTTCATAAAACAGCTTCCTTAGCGGAGATACGGAATTACGGGGAAAGAATGAAGCCGGTCATGTGTGCTTCTGCTGCGGCAAAGATCTGAAATAGATAAATCATAACGAAGAAGAAGAAAAGAAAGATGACATAATGGGGCACCCATCTGCTTTCATTTAGTCCTAATCAACAATCCTTTAACTTTAAAGAACTGTTTATACGAAAAAGCCGTGGGCGGAATGGGCGTGGGTCTCCGCATCAAATGGTTCTTTTTTTGAAAGGGCCGTTTTCGCCCAGGCAAAAATCGATGTGTCTGGGAAATCAATTGCTTCTGCCTCGCTAAGGAGAAGCAATCGATCATTCCCAGGATGAAGAGGTAGCTGCGAATGATAAGTATTTCCCAACCTTTCTCCTAATCCTTACCCTAACCCCCCCCTTACTTTGCCCTAACCCTCATCTCATAACCCATTCATTATGAAAACTTTCCAAATAGTAATATGTTTGAAATACAGGTATGGAACAGAGCAGCCCATCCCTCCACACACATACACTCCATATGGTGGACGGTTGGGGGGGACGGACTGTGTAAATTTTATAGCAGGGCTGGGTTTAGGTGTTGCGTGCAGAGGACGGACCACTGATCTGCACGAGGCACTTAAGGTACAGTAGGGTTTTGTCTGTGTCTATTGCAGGGTTACCAACTTTTTAAGGCTTCCCTCTGGGAGATCCCGGAGGGAAGCCATTGATGCCTGTAATGGCGGGGCTTAAAGATGCAATATATGCAAATTAAGCCCCGTCCCTGTCAATCACTATTGTGATAGCTAGTGTTCTATGGGGTGGGTGCGGCTTGATTACATCATCAAGTCCCGCCCATCCCTAGTAACTCTAGGGATTACAATAGAGTTTATTAGGGGGCCGGGACTTGCCAGCTATCCTGGGATACCGGGAGAACTGCCCAAATTTCGGGAGTCTCCCGGATTTTCCGGGAGAGCGGGCAACCCTGGTCTATTGGCATGTCCTGTTTCTGTCTCTGAGCACATGAACATTTCTATTTCATGACCAGAGCTTTTTATTTATCATATTTTATGTACAAGTAGATCTGCCTGCCTGCACTTAATGGGACCACGTTTCTTTGGAGGATAAGAGAGGTTTCTTTAGGCACGTGTTGGGCATACTGAGAACATTTTATTTAGAGAAACACGCATAATAAAGTTATGGCTGTTTTGTTTTTCATTAACATTTTAATCAGTGATAAAATGAAATAAAAAAAAGCACAAGCAGCCAGTTGAGTGTTGACTCCCAGACTTTAATTAGTATTGTTAAATCAAATTAATATATTCACTAGGCAACGAATAGGATTCATAATAAAATGAATCAAAGGAACTGTTTTTACAGATGATTATGTCCTGTATGTTGTAGCTATCATTATTTAATGCTGGAATGAAACACAGTAGCTATCCAATTTGTGTCCTCAGAGAATTGGAGAACTGTGTTTCAAATATACTTACAGGCTCCTATTTCCCAAGTAAACATGTTGCACAAATAAAGGCACAAAAAAATACCATGGTATTTAGGCTCCATTTATCTGTAAAAGATTGGTTAAGTGTTTATAATGTTTAGCATTGTGGCTTATAAGACAGGCAGAGGACTGGTATTATAAGTTTACAATATGTAAACACACTTGGGCCCAATCTAGAACTGAAAAAGTGGGAAAGGCTGTGTGCGATCTAAAAGCGCAATTATGGAATGTAGCGCGTGGGCTAAAAGCAGCTTTAATTATTACATTTTACATTTGTTTTATTTTTGCTTACTCTATGTAGAAATGATTGAACACGTGCCAGATCCTAAGCTAAGTACGCTAGCGTATTTACACTAGCCGATGACATCATTTCACCCATTTGTATTTACACCACGTAACTCCTAGCGTACGTACCATCAGCGTAAATACGAACAAAGGGGCGGGGTCATCAGTACGACACCCGTAATTAAGTTTCGGAGGCGGAGGGAGACAATTAAATTGGACAGTATGGGCTGGGTTTGACCGTCACATACGTAAATCCATTACGTACATCAGTACTTACGCTAGGATAAGTTAAGGTAGGGTTTGGGCAGCGTAAAACGACCAAAGTACGTACGACCGAGGGGAGCGCATAGAACTTACGCTAGCGTATAGACGCTATGCATTCTAGCGTAACTAGTCTGTAGGTCTGGATTTACCCCATGAAGATTAATTCTGCAGCGATTTTTGACCCTAAAATGTCACATCCAAAAGGCAGGGTCTGAAATAGGTCGCGGAAGATGGGCCCCCTGGACTAAGGACCGGATTCTGACCCCGCTTTATGTAAGTGTGGGGTCTATAAATACACACAGAAGCAGGGAACCCCCCTGTCACTCCCCTCTGACGTGTGCGGTTATGGACACTTCCATATCACAACCTTAAGTTGGAACGCAGATCCGTGCAATTATGCTTTTCCTCACCCTGCTTGCCTTGTTAGTATGGCAAACCCCGCCTCTGTTGCGAGGCTTTGCCATGCGGAAGATAAACTCCGCCCCATTGGACGGATCCGTGCACAGATGTTACAAGCAAGGGGACTTACCCAAAGGGCTTGCGTAAATCCCATTGTGTTACTATCTGTGAATCCAGCCCTAAGACATAACCTGGAACAGTCCTTTTTTACGTCTGCGTAACACTTACAGAAACAAGACTTTTGTACATAGAAATGTGTAGCTTTGCCAGGCTGATAATCTAAATATCTTCTCCTCTCAGCGAGTTCCATTTCAAGGTCAGGATGGGAGTGATGCCAGCACTTAATTAATGTCATATTGTTATTTATTTGTTCGAAGAAATGCAGTGTTATCCTAATAGAAAGTGACGCTGGCCTTATGCTCAATTACAGCCATTGTTTTTGTACAGACGTTTATTGAATAATAGCTTCAAATGAGAAAATAATGGTAGCTCCTAATACAGATAAAGTCTGGTTTTATGCCCTAAGTTAGAGTAAATCTACACTATGTGCTATGCTTATTGTGAAATGACTTTATTTAAGCAAAATAGAAAAAACACATTATTTTTATTTCTTAAAAAAAACAAAACACATATAAAACTTATAATGAGTGTGGTTCGCTGGTACCATGGCCTTTATTTCGAAAGACCAGCATGCCACAGCTGAACGCAAACAGCCGTCTTTTGCTACGACTCCTGCACTTGCGAAGAGTGTTCTGAAAGGTAAGTGCTCAACCTAAGCCTACCCTTAACCCTTTCCTAAGCCTAAACCTCCCTTTCCCGCAGCCTAACCCCAACCTTCCCCTTCTTCAGCCCTAATGCTCCATGCTCTGCAGCCAAATCCATTTCTCATGTGTACAGAAGTGCATGAGTGGAGTGTACACACCTGGAGAGCATGAAGGATTGTCATAACTTGGCTTTTGCTGCATAGGAGTTACAAACGCAGGGCGGACTTCAATCTGAATGGGCCCTTTATTCTTACACTGCAGTTTACAGCTGAGTTGGAGACATCGGCCCTGAGTCACAACAAAGAAGCAGAGGCTTCTTAGGTGTGTAATTATCCGTAGGTAGGGTGTGTGCATGGGTAGTCGCGCTTACTACACAAACGACGCAGCCCTTAGGCATGTAGATTGACTATGTGAGGTCTTTAAAGACCGTACACAGTTTTTTAGGTAATACGAGGAAATTAGGAGTAGTGGGTGGGGGATGGTTGTAGATTAGACAAGGAGGGAGGTTTAGAAAATGTCTGTGCGTATTATCCCTACTTAAGAGAGAAAATACGCACGGTTAGTTAACGTTGCCTATGGCACTCGTAAGTAAGTGCCATTAGCCACCTAAAAACTGGGGGTGGGAGAAGTAGTTGTGGGTACGCATCTACGGATTACACAATTAAGTTTGAATCCGGTCCATCACCTCTGAACTCTGTTGCACATTTTACTGTACATTTGCCCCTTTGGTTAATGTGACAAAGGGCCTGATCCAGAGGTACGATGTAGCGCTGAGTGTCTTAACGCTCAGCGTTACATCGCTGCCTCCCCCTGGCACTCCCCCTGTGTGGGCGTATGGCCCCTTCCTTACGCCGGCTGAAGGCTACCCTAATTTCAGCCGGCGTAAGGAAGTGGCCATACGCTCGCACAGAAGCGTATGGCCGCTTAGCACGCCCCCCCACCCTCATTTACTTACCTCCCCCCGCCCACCAGCAGTAACGTGAGCGTAGGGACGCTGGAGGACGTCCCCTCCAGCGTCCCTACGGCGCTACTATGGATGACTATGGACTATCTACGATCGGGCGTTTCCATAGTGACGCCGGGCAACATCTGCCCGGCGCATGCGCATTAGGGCTACGGCCGCCGTACTAGCGACGGCAGCCGTAGCTCTGGATCAGGCCCAAAGACCCAATAGGGCTGCAGGCACCATAAATTGGCGTGTTAGAATGTTAAGTTTGAACTAACTTGTTTTTTCTCCTATTTAGACAGTGCATGGTTTGGCGGTAGCAGCGAGGGGTCAGCAAGGTATATTGGTGCTAATGGAGTAACGTTAAGTCACAGTCTTTTAGTACTCAACCCAGGAGTGATGCGTGGACACCATTCCCTAGCGGTTCATCAGGTATGCCAACTTCCAGGTGCTGGGGTGAGCTTTATGATTGGGTTGCTGTTGGGTATGACTGCTTTGCTTTAAGCACCAGTGTGTTATATATTTTAAGTGAAATATAGTTAAGTGTTAAGTTAGGAGCTGAACACCCATCTGCTATTTGGGCTACCGTTCACTGCTGAATGGCATAGACATCAATTATAATTTGGGTCAATTAATTAATTTAATTAACAAACCATGTTCTCCTTTGAAAGGCAGGTGGTCTCTGTGTCATTATTTCAGCGAAGTGTGCTTGGCTGTCTTGTGTGTGAGTTTGCCATTTAAGCATACTTTAGCTAAGGTGAAGATTTGCTAATGCTCTCAATGAGCCCCAAGAGACACTCCTGTCTCCTTTCCCCCCAGCACAACCCGCTCCTAACAAAAAAGTTAATGTAGCCCGTAGCTATTGGAAGTCTGTGAATGCAAGAGGGGCAGTTAGCAGAGAGATTGCATGCATGTGTGATTAGAGCCCCATGCACTAGTTACTCTGAGATACAGTCACATTTGATTCGGACCTTAAATAACATTCTTTCCCTTTAAGAGAAAACATTTGCATATGGAAATCCTAGGTCTATAGCTACAGCAGAGCAGAAGAATTTGATGAACTCTTTTGAAACATAATTTAAAACAAAGGTAGTAAAGCCAGACTTGATTATACTCCGTAATCAGCATGTTAGCGTTCTTCATGATAAGCTACTTGCAAGTCAAATCGCCTTATTTATGCGAAGACGCAACATAACCGTAGCTTTGCATTTCATTTTCATTATGCAGTAACCGAGTGCATAAAAAAGTTATAAACTGAGTAGATTATATGACCCAGAAGTCATAGAGCAGCCACACAACTGCAGAGTGCAGCAGTCATTTCTTTTACAAAGTGCCTTTTATCACTACAGGGTGGCTTTACTATAATCATAAAACGTAATCGTAAAATGTCTCGTTGTGAAATAATAAAAACACTTACAAATAAGCATATCCAACTCTCCCATGGCTTCAAATTAAAACAAAGAGGAATAATAATACACAACTGGTCAAGAAAGAATCTATTTATAAAAGTGTAATCTAGGGTCCATAAGTGACTTCGAGTTTGCTGCATTATTACGAATGTGTTTAGAAACTATTGTGAATGTACTGTCAAAGAGAAATATATTGTTTAAAAGGAATTGGCTCTTCACACAGGGCGTATGTGGCAACTAATGTCCCTGTATTCACAATATCCAATCGAATAATAAATAATAAAACCTAATAATATGGGATCAGGAGTGTAGTTTGCCGATGCCGAAGTCTCTTTTTTTTTCGAAAGACCATTGCACCGCTGTTAAATGGCGATTGCTGGCCTTTTTGCAAGCGTCTCCTATTTCGATTGTGGCAGCGATGCGTCTTCCAAAGATTTCTATTTCATAAAAGTAAGTAAGGCTTCCCTTAACCCTGGACCTGATTCAGACTTAAGAGTGCTTTAAGAACGCACGGAATAGCAAAAATCCACACTTATGTGGCAGGTGCACTTCCATGATGCTCACTTCTGATGGACAGAATTCAGCTGACAGCCATAGCCCTACCTTAACTTCTCCGTGTGTATCTTTGTGCGGACTTAGCGAACATACGTGGGGAAGTGCCTAACCCATCTGCAATTTAAATGCCTCCTCCCACCCACATTACTTATTCTCCCATGTATGGAGTATAATCCCACCCTGGCATAAAGAGTTGCGCACGTGCAGAAATCAACTCTGTACATAGTGAGATCCATAATAGCTGCTGCATGCAAGCGCAGATCAGTAAAACACATCAACTTACGCACATGGCATGAGTATGTTTGTGAACGTTATTAAGTCTGAATAGAGGCCCCCCCTGTCCTTAACAATAACCCTCCATTTCCTGCAGCCTAACCCTAACATAAACCTTAAGCCCTAACCCTACTTTCTTAAGCCCTCATCCAAACCTCAGCCCCACCGCAGCCACCTCAGTCTAAGCCCTAACCCTGACTGCAGTCACCGCAGCTGTTTCGCTATTGTGAACAGGCAGAAATAGCAATTTTGTCATTGGTAAGCAGCTGGCGGGTGTTTCATGGTCAGAATACGAGCATCTGAGACGGCAACCGCATCCCTTGGACCAGATACAACATTAAGTTTGGGTAAGCCCTTACTGTATGATTTGCATTCGGGATCTCATCCAACATGTGTATCAACCGTCCTGCCATCGGAAAAATAATACTACATCCAAACACAGCATTGGTCAGCTGCGTTCTGATGCGGAAGTCCTTATACTGCACGTGTGTAAGTCAGCTTGTGTTATTAATTCTGGATCAGGCCCATTATGTCTTAAAGTATAGTTAATTTCAAATCTTCAGTGGAGTTTTTTTTCCTATGATTGTACATTCATAAATCTGGCTTTTTCCCACACATGCACTCGAAAGCCTTGAAATACAGCTAAGTTACTACAATTACAACACCAGATGCTGTATTTTCAATGCAGGGAAGAGACTCTTACAAAGTTGATGTTTGTTTGAGAACTTTATTAAGGGATGGTTATATTTGAATTGTATAATTGTTCAGTGAAATCACAACATAAATTATTGTCTTTTGAATTCATTACGTGCTCATTTATGCAATGGAAGGCAGTGGAAAATAATATGAGCAGGAGACAATGATATGTAATGGAGAGCAACAACTGATGATGTTTATATATGAGTAGCATGACATTCTTACATATGTTGCTCTGAGAATATGCTTATTATTATCTTTTATAAGCGAGCCAACAGTCTCAAGCATTCCATTTTAAGGCCAACAAAATTGTTGATGACAGTTACAAGGACGTGTAATTGGATTTTATGGGAATTTCCTACACGATTATGCAGCTGTTAAGCTGATCTGTAAACTAGACTGGATTGGATATGGCAAAATTATAATATTTTTAAAGGAACAGTATATTAAAATAAAATAGAAACAACAAGGACATTATATTTTTTCTGTTTGATAATGGATTTCCTACACATGCATATATAAAAATGTATAATAATAAACAATATCTTATATTTTCCCATAATTTTTTATAATAAATATCCTCTCTTTGATTTCACATACATGTAAGTGATAATACTGACATGTGGGAGAAGTATAAATGGATTAATGAGAACGTACAGTATTCATACAATCAGTAGAGTAATTGGATTGGTCATTAGTGCTGGCCAATCAGGATCTACCTTTAATATATACTTAAAGTTAGACAGGGTTCAATTACTGAACAGATTTACCACTGTAATGTGATAGTCAAGAGCTAGAGACTCTCTGCTGAATCTACATTAGTTTCGTGATCGAGATAGGACAAACATTTGAAAACCTTAGACTGTCCTGGAAAGACAACACTATTGTGATACAAAGCAGTAGTTCCACTTTCAGCCTATTAAACTGTCATCCTGAATTACCATTCTTACTGTTTAAAATGCAAAACAAGCTTAAAACGCATGACCAAGAAGAGTCATCATGAAACTGATTATTATGCTAATAATAATAAAAATAATAATAATAATGAAGCACAGTCTGTAAAATCCACAGGCGCCTGCTACAATCTGAAGAGAACCCTTGAAACAATTTTTTTTCTGCTAAAATATAAAATGAACAATGGCAGATGAAGAAATTTCTAGTGTCTTGAGAAGAGAAAATTAACAGAGTGATTAGATTAATCTCATTAAAACTCTCTTTATGAATAATCAATCCCAGAAGAGCATATGGTAAGGAATACAGCACAAACAATCTTTGATATGAAAACAGGCTTTTCAAGAAACATAGAAAAGACGAACAGATCTTTACTGAACACTTCTCATATATTATTTGATGTATGAATGCAAAATCTATGCAATAAATAAAATATTATTCTTTATTTTGTTTTCCACTTGGTAACATAGGGCCTGATCCAGACCTACGCTCGGGTGCGTTTTTACGACGGGAGTAAGTGTAAAAACGGCCATTTGTAATTACTGCGCATGTGCAGGGCAGCTTATTTTAGGCTCCGAAATTCTGAGTGTATGAGCCTTGATCTTAACACCTTCATAAATACGGTCGAGGGGAGTGCATGCCATACGAAATCCATAAATACGCACCATGGGCGGGGTGAGGCATTTAAATCGTACAGTATGGGCTTGCTAAGCGTAGCAACTAGGCATTGAGCTTACGGACGCCCGCGGTTACGATCAGAAAAGTTAGGGTGGGGTTTGCTGGGCGTAAAAAGGCAAAACTAAGTACGACTAAGGGGAGTGCATCCTAGGTACGCTGGCGTAAATACGCTAGGCACATGAGCGTTTCATGAGCGTAGGTCTGGATCAGGCCCATAGGGCCGTATTCACAGATCCGTGTGTCGATCGGATCACAATTATACGCATGGCCGGTGTAGGCCAAACCCCTTCGCAAGCATGACACTCCCCTCTCTCGGCTGTGCTGTCGGAGACTTCTGCTGCCATAGACCACTTGTAACTTTCCGAGTGCATTCCCGTGTATATGTGTCCTCCGTACATGCAATTCATGATAGTCGCGTCCACTTTCCTTCATTTTAATACCTCCCCTGGCCATTTTTATTAAAATTTTCCGTGCGCATTTTTGTGTCACATATCCGTCCGTATGTACCAACATGCGAGTCACAGGTCCGTCCAAAAGGCAATCTGCTCGTATGGTCTACGTTAACTACGTAAATAAAGTAACTACGCATGTGCAGTTGGTCCGATTGGAAAAATACGCACGGGACTAGCCGACAAATCGGATCTCTGAATACGGCCCATAGTTGTCGACATCTTGTATCACTCCTACAGGAGAAACAAGAGATGGCACCTTGGGGGTGGGGCTTAAGTATGGGATTTTTGCAAATCACACCCCCGCCTCTGCCTAATCAAAACAGCAAATCATAGGGTTACTAAGGATGGGGCGGAACTCACCAAGCTCCGCCAATCATTAATAATGCTCAGTGCTTGAAGAAGTCATTTGCAGTAAATAACTGCATCGAGCTCAGATCCAGAGATTCTGGGATCAATGTCTGCTATTTTGGGAGGCTCCTAAAAATTCCAGGAGAGCTGGCAACTATTGTTGGCAATGACCGAAATTCAACACAATCGCCACAACACATATGTTGGTAACAAATTGTTACATTATGGTGGATAGGACAGTCCAGTGGTGCCATTTGTTTGATGCCATAACTATCTAAAATGTATTTTATTGCTGGGTTGTGGGTATTTAGTGACAGATTTGCTGCTAAAATGTATATTTAAAAATTTAAAAAATACAACCGTGAACCGCAAATGTTATTAAACAGCGCAGGTGCAACTTGTATTAACATATGGGCCACCAAAAGTGGGAGAATGCAGCAGATGGAATAGATATCTCCAATGTCTCCCAACAGACTGAAATAAATGCATATGCAGCAAAAATTTGCTTTGTCCCCATTGAGTAATAAAGGGAGCCCTGATGTGGAAACAAGGGTATAGGTGGAGATATGTTCAATGTATCAGCTTTTGCTCCTTTAGTGGATAATGACTAAATTTATTTCCAATCAAGCAGGAGCCATGTGACACCTCACACGCCCGTGTTCCATTGTGAGGATATCAGTACCCAGCCCTATACAAGCATTAAACATACTCCATTCCTTTCCCTGATGCTGTATCCACCAGCCTCTGATACACATGACACTTAAGGTATAGGGGAATGTCCTATTTGACTCCGATGGGTAAAAATATCCTCTTTATATGATGACCGGAGAATCCCCATAATTGTGGACTGCTGTAGAGTAAGGTATAGGGACTGATCTGATTTTGAGATTAAGGGCAAAAGAGGAGCAAGCGTAGAGCTCGGCTCAACCATTTGAGGTGTGGCAATTAATTGTAATAATTTTGCGTGCAGGGAAAATACTTTACTTTTGCACATAGAACCACATACTGCATAGCATATGTTTAAGCTAGGAAACTTCACCTATCAGTTCAAATTCAAAACTCAAAGGTGTAAGTGCAGTTCTGGATCAGCCCCATAATGTATAAGTTTAGTAACTTGGGGCCTGATCCAGACTAACGCTGCCCGCCGTATTTACATTGGGCGGCTGCGTAATATCAGCATTTCTGCCGTTCTGCACATGCGCTGGCAGGTGTTGCCCGGCGTAGTTAGGGAAACCCGTTCCTTAGGATTGGGCATCCCTAACTGTTGCGTAGTTACGGTGAGGGTGGTGTTCCTCACCGTAACTACGCAACAGTTACGGAAGGAAGGCGGAGCAAGGTAAGTAAATTCCCCCATATACCTCCATATTCCCCCATATATACCCGTATATCCCCGTATACCCCCATACCTCTATATACCCCCGTATACCTCCTATACCTTCATATACCCTCTATACGTCCCCCCGTGTACCCCCATATACCCCTTATACCTCCATATACCCCCGTATATTCCCATATACCCCCGTATATTCCCATATACCCCCGGCGTAACAGTGTGTAATTACGCCAGCCTCAGGGGGAGTGTAGGGGGAGTGCACCAGAGCTACGCTGGCCGTACTTAGCATAGCTCTGGCTCATGCCCTTAATTACATACTAGTACCATAGTAAATTCCACTTTATCTCCTGTAATTCTTATGCTGTTCTTACCAGTCCTACTTTTGGATGGCAGGACTGAGGGTTTCCCACAGCCATAGATCAGGGTTGCCTACTTTCTGGGAGATAGAAAGAAGAAATAGATGCCAGTATGGGGGCGGTGCTTAATGGCGCAAATTGTGTGTCCATCTGCACTGTTATTCAAATTGGGCCTGATCCAGACCTATGCTGTTACACTGAGCGTTCTAATGCTCAGCGTAACAGCAGCTCACTCCCCCGACACTCCCCCTGCTTAGAACGTATTTACACTCCCTTACGCCGGCTGAAAGCTACTCTAATTTTAGCTGGCGTAAGGGAGTGTAACTACGCTGGGACGGCGGCATTACTACGATAACGCCGCCCTCCCAGCCTCATTATCCTCCCTCCTCCCTACACTAACCTGAACGTAGTAACGCTGAGGGATGCCCCCTCCAGTGTTACTATGGCGTTGCTACCAACGCCCGATCCATGATAGGGCGTTGCCGTAGCTACAACAGGCAACATCTGCCCGTCACATGCACAGATCGGCTTTTATTATTTTTCTATTCCAGGAGAGTCGTCAACCCCACCATAGATTGGGCAATATAACAGAAATTTCCCAATAAAAACACAGCTCTATTTGCAACTCCACTTTTTATGATCAGAAATTCAAAGAGGCCCAGGTGAAGTTTTTCCAAACTGTGGGGGATATATATATATATATGGGAACCCCATTTTAATGCTTGAGGAGGTACTGGAGTATTGATTTCTCCGATAATCTCTCGACTGCTGTAGTTATGCAACACAGTCCATGGGTATAGATAGATTGTACAGATAAAAGAGTTAATTTTGGCAGTGAACATCTGTGGAATTTGATGTGTTTGTCTAATATTATACTACTCGGCCTCAGAGATGCCAGGTAAACCATTTCCATAGCAACAAATAAGGTACAGAACAAAATATCCTACAATTCTTTGTCTCAGCCATGTAAGTAAATTATTTATGCAAGTGTGTAATTTGTAAACGGAGAGGGGCTGATTCAAAGTTAGGAACAACAGCAAAAAAAGGAGAAGATTTGCATCTTGGTTAAACCATGTTGGACTGCAGGGGATGGCAATTAAAAAATATGCTGACAGAAGTCAAGGTAAGAGGGGATGTAAAAGTGTGTGGGAAACTAGGAGGATGACACTTTTGGTCTGTTGTACAACAGGTCTCTACTCAGCCAATTCTGAGAAACAATTGAACTAAACTACAGCAAACAGGAAGTGACACCCACCAATCAACATGACTTCACATCCTGTGCCGTGTGTAACAGGCATGCTTTTACAGGGGACATATCCAATTTCAACTGTGAAGTATATAGGGTTCTGTTTACAAAGATTAATGTGAACTTTCCTGAATCAGGCTTACTTTTCCTTGCATTGAGCCTACAACATTTTTTTCCCTTCACATGCGCAGTGATTATTTTTCAGGACTTAGAATATTTCAAGCCCTGGCATGAAAAAACACAACGCATGCACAGCGTGTTTATGTCAGGGTTGCTGACTCTCCCAGAGACTCCTGAAATTCAGGCAGTTCTCCCTGTATAACGGGAGAGCTGACATATCTCCCGCATGAGAGGCAAGGGGGGCCTCTCATAAGTGTTACTAGAAATGGGTGGGGCTTGATGATGTGATTTTTGTCATCAAGCCCCACCCACCCCCTGGAACACTATGATTAGAGGAAATACTTGAAAGGGGCAGAGCTTAAAGACGTGGTTTGCATAAATAGCGTCATTAAGCCCCGCATCCATGTCAGGCTCTAGCTCTTCTCCCCGGGATTTCCCGGCAACCCTGGTTTATGTCTGAACTGAAATCTAAAGCCGGACATGTCACCTGACAGGTAAGTTTTACCTCTTAAATAGTTTATTAGGTAATAGTTGTTAAACAGCTATTAGGGGGATGAAAAGGGCAGTATAATGAGAGACTGCCAGAATACTTACAATAATTATTATTTTTACGCTTGGAGCAGTGTTTAGTAAATATTAAGTGCCGGCCTGCATTAATAAGAACGGCTCAACGGCGACCAGCAAGGTTTACATAGATCGCCATGGAAACAGCAGCTTTCCGCGACGATCCATGTTTTGTAAATATGCATAATTTTATTTTAATGAATGTGAAGTGAAATGGGCTTTGTAAATAGAGCCCTAAATGTTTTGTACTAAAAGAAAAAGAAGCTAAAATTTGACCTCCATACAAAATCACATTGTACCGGATCCAGACCCTTGCATATGCGGGGTCTGTCTGTCAGCATGAGAGAGGGGAGTGAACTCCCCCTGTCACTCCCCTTTCTCGTTCTTAAATAGTGGGAATTACGCAGCCATTAGGCCTTAAGTCACACTTGCATATCTGCTGTCCGTCCAACCACTGATCCACGCAAAAGTAGGTGTTACCACTCACACTGTAAGTGTTATATGCTTCCACCCGCCCACTTTGATGAATGGAGGAGAAACACAGTCTCTTACAATGTAAAATCTTTTGTATGGAACTACGCTCCGTGTGTTAGAAGAACACGCACCCTCCAGTCATAACAGGCTACTTTCATGCTTTGTGTGCATAAGTTGCCTAACGGATGGACCTGTGGATTCGGTCCATTATCACAATATAATCTCCATATAAATATGCTCCATGTGGTACAGGGAAATACAATATAAAAGTCATGTTTAACATTATTGGGCCAGATCCTAAACCACGTACGCCAGCGATTTTACGCTAGCCGCTGAAGTAAAATTGCCGGTTTGTATTTACTGCGCATGCGCACAGATGTT
The DNA here is from genome assembly GCA_011038615.1 of Limnodynastes dumerilii. Classification (NCBI taxonomy): domain Eukaryota; kingdom Metazoa; phylum Chordata; class Amphibia; order Anura; family Limnodynastidae; genus Limnodynastes; species Limnodynastes dumerilii. The sequence continues at coordinate 151,644 of WWET01001848.1, read as the reverse complement.
ACGCCACGTAACTCCTAATCTACGTACCATCAGCGTAACTACGAAGGGGTGGGGGCATCAATACGACACCGGTAATTATGCTATGGAGGCGGACAGTATGGTCCGGGTTTGGCCGTCACATACGTAAATCCATTACGTACGTCAGTACTTGCGCTAGGAAAAGTTAAGGTAGGGTTTGGGTAGCGTAAAACCGCCAAAGTACGTACAAGCGAGGAGAGTGCCTAGGGGAGTGCATAGTAATTACGCTAGCATAAATACGCTACGCGTTGTAACGTAACTAGCCCGTAGGTCTGGATTTACCCCATTGTAAGTAATTCTTCATACCTAAAGTAATATGTCCAGTGTCAGCAAAGCTCCCATCTCCAGACATCACATTATCATGCAGTATAGTAGAATGCAATTGCTGTTTTTTCAGTACTATTGCTTTCACCTCAGGCCTGTGCTATCGCAGTCAAAGTGACAGGATTCAGTAGTAGTTTGTACACTAATCTGCTAAGGAATCTATCATTTCCATAAAGAAGCATGCTTTAGATAGCTAGCAATGACACACACAAGTGGCACATTTACTAAATTGTGACGGCCAGCCTTAATGTACAAAGGGAAATGCATTTACAAAGCTGCCAAGCCTATCTATGACAAAAGGCACATTTGCTGAATTGCGATACTGTGCGAGGATTGGACACATGCATAATAGTCATATACATAACGCATTTACCAAACTGTAAAACTCAGTGCAGATGTACTCAGGAAGACAGTGCACTATCAGTGTACAAAAATGACTGGGACCATCTATACCAGAGAGTTGAGGGATAATTTGATTTAATGCAAATTTGTGCCATCAAATCCCACCTAATCATTAGTAACACTGGATCACAGCATTGAGAGTCAGGGGGTGGGACTTCAGCCCGTGATTTGCATAATATCACATTGTCAAGCTCCACCTCCACACTGCCATCAGTTTCTCCTTTCCGGGACTGCCCCAGCCCCAGAAACTTCAGCAATTGTGGTAAATGATCAATCCACCTCCAGAATATGCCAAACTTTCTATATCACCCGTTCTTAGTAATGCGGGCCGGAACTTAATATTAACTATCAAACGTGTTAGTGTCTTCTCATAGGGCCTGATTCAATGAGCTTTGCACCCGCGTATTTTGCAGTGCAAAGCTAATTCCACTATTTTGGGGAGGATTTCTAGAGACGCGCATAAAAAACTGTGAATTTTTAGTGCCGTATATGGCTGGAAAAAGCGCAGCACAAACGTTTTTCCCATCATCGTGGCTAATTGAATCAGGCCCTAAGAGTATAGCACCAGGATTTGTCAAACTGTTGTTCTGATCACTTATATGAGCTTTGCTTTGTGGTTTTACAAATGCGCTATATGAAATGAAAAACCGTAATGCAAACCACATATTTCAAATCAAAAGGTCAGTGGCCTTGGATAATGTAAAATATATCAAATGACAGTTTGCAAAAAATGCAGAACAAACCACATAAAAATATAACCCAAATATATTATGCCAGTTTCACGTAAACCACGTCCAGGGTGCCCTGTAATCTCTCCCAAGAGACAAAAACTTGTGTACTTCTCACTCTGCATCAGGAGATTGGGCCGGCTCCAGCCCTTTGTGTTTACCATAGAGGTCTATAAGTTCACATGTGAAAGAAGAATGGACTGCCCTGTCACCCCCCTTATGTGTCCAAAATCCTGTCTTAACGTTTCTGCGTCCATCCAACAGCAAACTTACGTGGGACTGCTTACCGCCTCCCATGGAACTTCATTGACATGCTTATTCCCACCTCTCTTGCGGAGATTACGCATGAGGAATTAAAGTGCTGCATCTCTATGGATCCCCTAGAGTACATAACTGAGTTCCGTACGCTAGGAGATCCGTAGCATAACATCTGCCGCCAGAGGCGGAACAAGCCAGTTGTGTGCCCAGGTGCAAAAAATATGCTTTGGCCCTGATTATATCCCAGGTAATATGATGGGGAGCTATGGCGGTGCGGTGATGACGGCTGTGGGCCCTTACATCAGCATGGGCCACGGTGCCGTTGAACCTGTTGTATCAGTGGTAGTTCTGCATTAAAAAGCTCTGCTCATAATGTGTATAGCTGTTTTGCGTATTGATGGCATGCTCTCTCGTACGGAGTTACGAATAAGTTATGTATGATCACAGTTACAAATAGTAACATCTGTCGCATGCATGTGCAATGTTGTTCCCACAGCCAGACTTACCGATGTCACGTGCGTAAATTGACTGTCATTATTAAGTCTGGATCAGGCCCATTATCTATAACATTTTAAATTAACAGAACCTTAGATTTATGACTCATGTTGGAGATTAAAAACCTGGGGGTTAACAGGTGATATAAAAAAAACCCCATAATAATATCACATTTCAGAACCATGCACGAATAAAAACAAAGCCATACAACCGTTGTAGAGAGCAAAGGTCCGATGGCATCCCCTGCATATATAAATAGCAAGTGACTTCTCGTTGTTTTGTTGTGAACTCCAACATTTCAGATCAAGACTCTCGAAGTAGAATGTGCCTGGCTAAATTATGTAGGTAATGCCTTTAGTGTCTGTAGCAGGGGCTCAGAGCAATCTGTCAGCTGTATCACTGTATAAAATATCATCCAATCCACACAGCAAAATTCAGGAAGGGCTCCAGAGGGATCAGTATGGCAGGCTTTCCAGCTGCAATAGATATATTAAAAAAGCAACTCCATAAAGATGGGAGATGGAACAAGATGAGACTGAAACAAGATTATTATGAGCGAAAAGTTCAATGAAACTGTTCACGTCTATCAGTCCATATTCTGTCAACTCTGATTTATGCTGGAATTATAGTGCATTAAAAACAAACTTGATCATTTATAACAATGATATAAGTCCAGGACTTAAGGGACACTAATCCAAAATCATAGGGTTACTGACTAACAGGGGCAGATGCACTTTAACCCATTGAAAAAATTAGATAATGACAAGTACTTATGGGCTGTATGCAGACTACCGGACATATAACATATACGTCCGGTCTTTAGCGTTTTTTCCTACTGCTCATGCGTAGTACATTTTTTACGTTATCTACGTATGTTTTCCTTACGTAGATTGCGTAAATGCTGTCTGAAAGATATTACGATAAGGATCTCCAGATGTAAAGAACCTATTTCTATACACCTAGAGATCCATCCAACAGGGTGGCCAATCCACTCTTCCGTGCGGATAACCAGGCCTCCATGCATACGAAAAACGCACGGAGGTCTGAATCTGGCCCAGGTTGTGGGAAGAAGGATTGCTAAGGTTAGAAGAGAGTGAATGCTAGGCTTGGAGAGGGGAGGGTTAAGGTTAGGTTGCGGGAAAGAGATGATTAGGGTTAGGATGAAAAAACTTACCTGGTGTTTTTGGACTTTTTCCAGAAACAGCTTTTGTGAGAATGACAGTAGTCACCATCTCATTGCTGAAAAGGGAATCGGAGCGGTGAGCTACACCCCTGTGCCATGACTTGCAGATTGGATGGTGAGAGCTGTAGATAGAGCCTTTAGGATAGGCTGTAGGGGGAATAACAGATAGCTGGCGGTTGCCGTAGTTAAGGTGAAATACTGTGAAAAAAATACAGGGTTTGATAATGAAAGGGGCATATTCTGGCAATGATTTAGTATTCTGTGTGCCACCTCTGTCACCAGTTATGTCCTCTCATCTCTGTGGTACTGATGCCAATAGCAGCTAATGACAGAAACAAGCTCTTCCATGAGATTTGGAAAGGGGCCCAAATCAGTATGTTGCCCGGGGCCCCATTGAGTCATAATTTTGGCTCTGGAAGGAGCACAGATGTAGGCAGCAGTTTGCTGGTGTATGCAGCCATTGAACCAAAGAATCACTATATGTCCCAGAGAAAAACATTATTATATATGCTTTTTTAATTAAGCATCTTTTCTGTCCGTGAATGGTCCATTTTTTTCAAGTGAACATCTGAAAGAGTGGAAATCATCATTAAATACTACATAAAGTGCAGTATCAGTGGAACTGATACCCTGGAGTGATACAGCAGTGACTCAGAATTTATCAAAAAGAGCATTGAAAGAAATCTCAGACAGTTTCCTGACTGCTGTACATCTGACAGGATCACAATCTGTCAGCTCTGTGGCAATGTGCTATTTTATATCAACTGGATTTTCATCTGGTAACTACAAGCCAGATAGAACATACACACTTTTCATTCAGTTTTATAAGGTCATCGTATGCATTATCCCTCCACTAACTTAGTACTTCCTCTTATTGTGGAATGTGGTTTTGGAAAGAAAAGAAATACGTATAATATCAGAGGGCTGGACGAGCCCCCAATAATGATCACACTCCATGATGTGGCCATGCCTCTGTGATGACTTGACCACACCCTCTTTCATGATCTTTCCAAAACTTCCTACATTGGGAAGTATGCTCATAGAATAGAATGTAATACCTTTATTTCTGGACTACTATTTCCACCATGCATCCACAGGTTACAATATAAGGTGCCAAATTTTTGAGATCTCGGCAGCCCCAAAAAAGTCAAAGGCATTTGCCTAATTTAACTTTAATTCACCAAACAATTTGGCACCCAACAGCAGTCATCAAGGAAACCAAATGCACTTTTAATCCTTGGAACACCCAATTAACAATGAGAATATCATACAGGGATCCAGCAATTGTCCAATCATTTTAAACCACTTTTAATCCATGACACACCCCATTAACAATAGGGGAAGTATACCATGACCCACTGTCAAGATGTGGCATACAGTTTTCCTTTCTAACAAATTACCCTTCATAACAACCGCATCAACATACCAAACTCTT
>WWET01001848.1:136076-146780 GCA_011038615.1 Limnodynastes dumerilii | reverse complement strand
CCCTTTACGCCAAATTCCATAACTAACCCCCGTTACTACTGCCACAATGTGCCCTGTTTTGCAAAGCAAAAAACATGGTAGAAATTCCCTGGGATTAGAACATCTTCCCACCTAAAACCCCACCCCTACTCCTAACCTATTGGACACTCAAAACCCTGCCCTGCTGAGGGATGCACCTTTTCCAATCTATATCCAGTAGAACTAGTTGAAACACACCCTTCTGCTAAAAAAGAAAACCTATATCTACAACATGCACTTCACCTAGTCTTAGTAAGTTGTACTAGCAGTGCATACCCACCCATGGTTGCGTGCAAAACACTTCTGAGTAAGCGCAGTGGAATGGAACACAGAAATAAGTAAGCTATCAGGCGTACATTCCTCTCTGGATCAGGCCTAATGTGGCAGATACAGAGTTGGCAGTAACACAGGGTTGCCGACTCTCCAGGAATATCCGGGAGACTCTTGAAATTTGGGTCGTTCTCCCGGCATACTGGGAGATCCGGCATATCTGCCACATGCCCTGACACCCAAGCAATCACCCGTGTAATCAGGGATGGGTGGAACTTGATGATGATTTGCATAAATTGGATCATCAAGCCCCGCCCCCTCAGAGCAATCTATGGCTTTCCTTAGGGTTCTCCCGTTGGGAAGCTTTCATCAGTCGTCAACCCTGCAGTAACAGCAAAAAAAAAAAATTACGAACTCTGACCCACAGCAAAACTCTATCGAGCTGCAAGGGGAACTATTTTTAAAATGTGCAAAAAAATTTAGAGTGGAGATGTGAGGTGTCCAAGCTCAATTCTAACTTAGTTTAAATTGCAATGAGCAAAAGAAAATTATTTTACCTGTATGCAATTTTTTTTTATTTATTTGTTCCTCTCACATTGCACCAAAGTTGGTCCAGGTTCTGACTTGCACCTTTCTTATTATTCCTTATTATTCCTATTAGTCCCTTTATTTGCATGGCTGACAGTGAGCTCTAGTGCCCTGAGGGGAATAATAGCTACAGTTGCCATGAGTTACCCTGGCATCCAATAGAAGACAAGATAATACACCTCACTGTCTCCACAGCATAAAACACTTTTGTTTCTATCCAGAATGAGATGTCCAGAGCATGTAAAGTTAACATAAAGAAGGCAGCAATTAATTACAGTTGAATGATTAATGTGATACTGTGATTGTCAGAGGTTCTGTAAAAATATCCTCCAAGAACCACACAAAGTGCTGCACCTCACTATTTCCATTGTTTCATGTGCATAATCCATATTGATTCAGAATGAGCGGGGAGGGACTGTGTGTCAGGTAGCTATTATAGTCTAACAGTAGAGGCGCAGCGGTATATTACAGGGCATGGCAGTTTGCCCAATGAGGTTAACTCTTTTTTGCCAAACGGGCACAGGAATTCTTTTTAAACATGCTGTGCACCTCCTTTAGCAATAAAAACTGAGAGGAAGCGGTGCCAGAATAGAAATGAACTGTTACCTGTCTTTGCAAGAGATTATGGCACACGGGAAAAGACATGTTGCTTGGATTGACAATTAGGAGAATCAATGAATTTCTGCTATACAGTTTGGGGAACAAGTAATAATTCCCACTATATTAAAGTCATCCCTGAGCTATATTGAACCAGGCAATTGCTTTTTTGGGGATATGTTTAGGTCGTCTACATTTACCTTGCACTTGTATTATTTTTTCCTATATAAATAAATAACATTTTCTTTTAAAGCTCTTTAAAGTTGTATATACAGTTCTACTGTATATAAATAAAATAAAAAATGTCGAGTATATTCCTACATTGAGTAGCAAAAGCATTTTTCAGTTTAGGTATTTTTGTTTATTTTTGGTGTTAAGATATTTTTTTTAACTCCTTTTTATCATTATATACAGAAAACATTTATCTTAGTGTTGTTCCCTCCACCGCCACACCCCCTCACTCCATACCCTCTTATCATCTTCTGATAACCTTTACCCCATCCCTACCTGGTGGCTCTCTCTCAACCTCTCATTGCACTTTATCCCCTCCTCCCTGATCTGTCAAGATTGATACCTCGTATTCTGCCTTGCTGTTTGTGCTTTCTTCACTTTATTGTATTTTTTATGATAATTTTAAATTTATATAGTATTTTTTAATGTTCTATGCTGTCCTTTCCTGCCCTGCATATCTATACTATATTTTGTTATATTTTTAATGGCACTGCGGACACCATTTGGCATCTGATAAATAAACGATAATAATAATATTAATAATAATTTTGGGAAATCTGGCTGTGGTCCAATATGGGGCCGATGTACTGTATCTTGGAGTGTTAGGTGAGATAGTATGTAGGAAAGGGTATTTATTGAGTACAAGAGCAACTTACATGCATCAGAACAGGGCAAAGCATTATATAAATGACAGTGTCAGAGTATACAAATTAGTGTATAAAAGTCAAAATATAAAAAAAGCCAATGTAAGCTGTTCCAGGCAGAAAAGAAGAGGGGGTACGGTTTCAGGGGTGTAACTGCCATTGGTGCAGAGGATAGCCCCCCCCCCGCACTCACAGAACTCCTAGAACTCTCCACAACCATACATAGAGAGTGAGCCTCTGACACCAGACGGAGGCCCCACCCCATCCAGACTTGGGCTCCACCTCCTTGCTCTGGGGCCCAAGACAGTCAACTTCCACCCCTGCAAAGTGGGTAAAAAAATTAAGATGATATTTATATAAAGGCACTGTTTGTGAGGGCTTATAATCTAGGATCTGGACCATGATTACCAATACCATGCGAGTAAGTAAAGGAGGCACAAGGGGTGAGACTGTTATGGGGCCCGGAGAAGAGGGGGGCCCATGGCAGCCACTCCCTCTGCACTGTAAGTGAGCTGTCAGACATTGACAGCTTAACGCAGAATTTGACACCCCATATATGAGTGTCGAGTGTTATTTATAAATACATTGCAAGTAGCTCAGCCTTGCCCACAGTACCACATAGCTCCACCCAGCGCCACCCATCCAGACCTCAGGCCACGCCTCCTTGCCTTGGGGCCAGTGCCTGTCATGTTTAGCCCTTGACCAATACCTTATGCTTTGCTCCTAAAACTATCCATCATTTCTTTCATTGTTTTCTTTATTTTTCTGCTATTTGAAACTTTCTGATTTATGGGTTTCTAGAGCTCCCATGGCTGTGTTGTGATAAATAAAACGTGTTGTCATTAAACTTGTAGAAAGGAGAATTCCATGCAGAACTTGCCACTGAGCAATGGACATGTATTGTTTTACTATAAAATGTGTGAGTAATCCATAACCACATATTGACAGCGCTATAATTCAATGGCAGAAGCAACCACATTTAGCTGATATTGTGTCGCTCTATCAAGTAAGCCGTATATCTGAATAAAGGATTTGTGGAGGCTATAGATCTCTGCAAGGAAAGTCATTATCACAGGCTGCTAGAAAACAGGACTATATCAAATCATCAACCTGACAGAGGTTTTGCACAGTGGTAGCACAGGTAACATAATGTATAAGCCCTCAATATCCGGAGACCCTCCCTAAATTGGTACTTACCGGGAATAGGGAATTGCAGAGGATGCTGGCTGAGGGGAGCATGAGTTTTGGCTTTGGTCATGTGCTCCCATGGTGGTTTCACAATATAAAAGTCCATAATTAAACATCTAGCAATGCAACAAGAGCAGTTATCCCATGTTGGTGGCTCTTTTTATCACCCCCTTTTGGTCATTTATGGTTGGAATGCAATGATTATTACTTACTATGGAAGAAGTTATTGATCTGCCAAAGATAGGATCATAGCTTTCACAGTGGGAGGGGGGGGCTGTCTTAGTTTAAAATGAAGACTTCCCCTATATACTGTATATCTCACCCATCAAATGTCTACCTAAGCCATGAGTTAGGGATATAGGACCGGATCTTGATATACGCTAAAGGGACTGATTGTGATGATCAGAAAATGCCCTATTTCATGTGGGGACCATGTACAAATGGTAAAGTAGGGGCCTGGGTGAGCCATTCCATGTGAGTTAGGGCAGTGGCTTCCCTTCGCCCGGTCACAGTGTTGGTTATAGTGAGGATCTGTCAGTGGACCTCCGATGCCATGGCAGTCAGAGCTCCTACTACAGCGGCAGTGATGGTATGGATCCGGGTTCATAGCCTTTATATAACAGCACTTGACTTGGAGATGGGATAAACTAGACATAGCTGCCCTGACTTTCCATCCACTGGAATGCAGAACATTAGAGATCCCTCCCATTCTCTTCCTCCTTTCTCTCTCTCGTGCCGTTCCCAGTATAAAAAATCGCAAAATAAATATTTATAAAAAATGATAGAACCACAATTCAGCTGACGCCGTTATTACTTTTAAAACAGGGCCAGCCGGACCGGCAGCTACATCCAAATTCTATGCTATATAGTATAACAAAACGGTGATGACATTTGATAATGTAACCATTAATGTACTTTTAGACCTTGTATGGAAAATCCTTGCTTATGTTTCATTAATATCCGGGGATAGATTTACTAATCTGTGGAAAAGGAAAAGTGGAGACGTTGCCCATAGCAACCGATCAGATTCCATCTGACATTCTCTAGTATGTAATAGAGAGCTAGAATCTCATTGGTTGTAATGGTCAACATCCACACTTTTCCTTTTCCGCAGCTTAGTAAATCTGGTCCCTGGAGTGAAACAAGGAACACATAATAAAATGGATACATTTGTGTTTTTACCCCATACATCACTTATTTCTTTGTTGCATAAACATATTGAAAACAGCAAAGAAAATGAATGTTTTAACTCTTTCTGCAAATGCTTAAAAATACACATCTGCATCCAGCGCCTGAGCAGGGTAGATATGTTTTATGTTTTGTACTTTTTTATAAGGATGGTTGACATTTCAGAAAAGACTGGTTTGCGTTAATCAAGCTAGACTAGGTTAGCTGCAAGGCTCCTCTGTTTTGCTACTGGCGTCTTAAGTACAGTGCTTACGTGAATTCAAAATGACAGCTTCCTACCGAAAGGACTAGGTGACCACATTTCCATTTCTATAAAACGCATATGTGAACTAGATTTTAGAAGGCAGTGCTACCAGCATGGAGAAAGTGTTATTTTACAGAAAATATTCGCTATGTGATTAAAAACAAAAAAAAACTAAATAACAACAACAACAAAAAACAATTAAAGGTCCAATGTCATTACAAAGATTTTGCAATCCTTCACAATTCAGTTTGCAAGCCTTAGGAATTTGTATCAGTAATCCACTGTTAAAAATACATGCAAGCTATTGAGAGCTCCCATACTAGAGTCGAGCTGATAATGAGCACGCTTTTTAAATATGCAAATAATGTATAGGCAACCTGGCTGACAGGTGTAATCCAGCAACCTGTACAAGTTTACATGTTACAAAGGGCCGTGTTCAGAGATGTGTTTGTTCAAAAGTACACAATTATACGCACGCACGTAGCAAGCCTACGCCCACCAGCACCCATGACACTCCCCACTCACAGCCGTGTAATCGTATACTTACACCTCCATAGAGCACCTCTAACTTTACATGTGTACCGCCCCCAAAAATTGAAATAAAGGTTAAGCATCTATTATTCGGAATTCAGAAATCTGAAATGATCCAAAATGTACCATTTTTTTGTGCAGCCATTTTGAAACTTCCTAATGCTCGGAGGCAAGATACATTTTGCCCCCCAGGGCCGTGATAATGTCATGCTTGACAGTCTGTGTGAGGGAGGAGGAAGCAAAGATGCCTGTATGTATGTAACCTCCCTCTCTGCTTAAGCCCAGATGCCCAGCTTATTTTGTTGCTGGCCTGCAGACTTGCTGGGGACTTAGAGGAGAGATTCATTCAGTGCGTGGCTGATCCGAGTTGTTATACAGAGTAACTAGTGACATGTATCTCCGCCACCCAACCCCACGTATCTACCATGCAGCCACTGCTCACTCACTGCGGGTAGTTGGGGAAACCGTGGACAAAGCTAGAGCCTGGGACACAAGCACAGAGACTTATGGTGACACTGGACACAAGACTGTTGGGGGGACATATAAGAAGTGCACGAAGGCCAGAGCCTCTACTGACTGCTGTCAATGCTACAACTGTTACTTTACTGCTTAGTTGCTGTGAACACATTATTTCCAGTACCTGTATTTTAAAAAATGCGTAATGCCTAAAATATGAGACTATTGTCTGAAAAAAGGTCAGTATAGCAGAGAGTTTGTTTTTTTATTCTTACATATAGCCATTTAGGACCGTATTCACAGATGCATGTGTATAAAGTATGCAACCACTCCCCTCCGTACGCATGTCACTAAGTGCGATTCAGAAATCCGTGCCTAATGGACTTCCATGTCTAAATCCTACGTAACTTGCGTGGAAAAAGTTACTGAGCATGCGCAGCTAATCCAACCCTAAAAATACAAAAGCAAAAACATATCTGTGAATTCGGTCCTTAATCTGTAAGGTAGAACCATGTTATTATTTTACGAATAGGACTATTTATTGAATGAAAATCTCCTCTTACACATAAACCAGCCTTGAGCTGGTGCAAAATTTTAGAAGGAAATCCTGGAAATGGGACTACTACTGAGCATTCAATTACTTACCACTGATCATTTATAGACAGCCATTACTGGACTGTGCATGTTAAAGAAAAACAAACAAAAAGAATGCCTGAAATAGGAAAATGTCTTGGCTTTTAATGAAAGTTAAAAAATGATGTTTTAATTGGAACATATAATATGTTTACAGGGTCTCAGCTAGCAGGAATATCACATCATTCAGAACTGTTCAAGATTTTAATAAATGTAATACAATTTGCCACCTAAACAGCTTCATACGCTGACACCTCTGACCTCTTGAATTGGGAATGATCTATAGGTAATGGGATTTCGGACCGGGTCATTGTACTTCTGCACTGCCATAAATACATCACTGTCTTCTGAGTTTCTCTTTTTCTACCTCAATGGAAAGTGGATCATTTATCATATTAATATTAATGCAAATTGAAATCATTTCCTAGTTCAATTCCTCCACTATTGTAGTTGAGAATTCACGTTCCATGCAACATAACACTATTTTTACATGAATTTTACACCCCATAAAATAAATCATATGATATTATTAATAACTACTCTAATTAAATGTTTTCGTTCCAGAAAGCAGGTACTGACCCTTTCCCTATAGCCTTCACTTTATATACGTGCCTTCAGGACACTTACTAGGGCCGATCAAAGGCTAGCTGAAGTTACCTATGTGATATCTAGTGCTCATGCTCAGAACTAAGGACCGATACAGACCCGAGCGCAACTCGAGCTGCGGCAACTTGCACTCTCTGGGCCGTGTTGAGGGAGGGAAAGGGTAGAAGGACGTCAATGTACAGTAAAGGCGAGCCCAAGCAAGTGCACCCAATCCAGAGCTGAACACAACATAAGAAAGAACCGTCTATGTCAAGACATCTGCACCTGCGAGAGGTCATGTCTACATCCAGGAGGCTCATCAACCACATCACTGCTATTCTGCATATGCGCAATGCTAATAAACACTGCGTTTACACCTAGAAATAAAGGTCTCCCTACGGTACAGCTCTGGACCAGGTCCAAAGATTTTGTTTTAGAAAGAATATTGCAGATTGCCCCAGGGTCATGGCAGGCTCAGCAAATATTTACCAAGCCCACCCCATATTGCAAAATATATCTTTGCATAGTCAAGCTGTTAGCAATTATGATAATTTCATATGTTGCGAGTCCCCGGTCTGAATGGCTGCTTTTTCGAAATAGAGACAGCCGAAAGTTCCTTTTTAGCTGCTTCTATTTTGAATGGCAGCTGCTTTTCTATTTTTTATTTTTTTTATGAATGGCTGAGTGTGCCGATCGGTATTTTCCCTGTAGACCCACCACTGCTGACAGCTCTGGAGAGGTGAGTAACCTCTCCGGGGACTTTTAGTGTTGGAGGGGGGGTTAGGGTTAGGCTCTTAGGAAGGGACGGTTAGGGTTAGGGCCATAAAAGGGAAGGGTTAGGGTCAGGCTGCAGGGAATGGGGTCTTAGGGTTAGGCTACAGAGAAGGGAGGGATAGGGTCAGGCTAGTGAGAAGAGAGGGTTAGGGAAAGGGCCATAAAAGGGGAGGATTAGGGTCAGGCTGCGGGGAATGGGGTCTTAGGGTTAGGCTATAGAGAAGGGAGGGATAGGGTTAGGCTAGTGAGAAGGGAGGGTTAGGGTCAGGCTGCGGGGAAGGGAGGGTTAGGGTTAAAAATAGTGAAAGGGTGGTTTTTCTTTTACTTACCTATCGGAGCACTGTGTTCGATGCTACGGGGATCGATTGCTATGCCTCATCGAGACATAAGCAATCGATATCCGAGACAGTTTCGAACTGGCTGGGAGAAAACGGCCCTAAAAAAATAGGGCCATTCGAAGCGGGGACCCACACTCATTTCATATTACTTTACATAAAATTACGTAAGTAAGTAATACTTCAAACATCTGGAAAGGTTCATAGGAAAAGTTATTTTTTTTTAAGTGAAATACATCAGTCAGCATGTGACATGATCAAAGTTATGGCAATGATACAGATGATTCTGAAAAGCAAAGGTCCATTTCATGAAAGACAAAAAATAAACTAGCCAAGAACTGTGACATGATATCGTGTGCAAACAAAAGAACTGGCAAGGCGACTGGATTTAAATGAAAATTAGCTGTATCTGTATCCAACTAAAAAAAAGATGACAGTTTAGCTGTCATGCGGAGAATCTGTCTTTTTTCAGTCAAGCCTGACCTGGGTTCTTCAAAAGCATTTCTGTGATTTGTTCAGGTCACAAGTGGGACGAAAATGAGTTTGAATTCTGCTTCTTCACACATCCGGATTTAATAGACTTTTTTTCCACTGATAAAAGACCACTAATGAGTTCATTTTCAAGCTATCAAATTGGCGATAATAGCTAGTTCCACTGATGATTGCACAGGGACCTGCTGGTCACAGTAGGTATTGTCTCTTGCTGGTGTTAACCATTTGTTTTCTTCTATCTATAGTGCCTTTAACTTGCTGATTTTGTTGTCAGTGTTCCATTTTTCAGATTTGCCCTTGTCTTTCAATAGTATAAAATCTTTAACACTATTATTAACACTATCTTTAACACTATCAAGTTAATTATTACTGGTAAACTGCAAATGTTCAAGTACAAGCTTAATTTGGAACCTAGAGTATAATGGCCCTGATTCAGAGATTGAAAATAAGGTCCGGATTCACAGATTCGTGTTTGCCACGTGCGTGTTTATTTTACGCACGGACATAGCAAGGCAACACCCATGACACTTCCCTATGGACGGGTTTTTGGTGACTTACGCCTCCATAGGGAACCCTTAACTCAAAGGCTCGTATTCAGATTGCGTATATGCGGTCTTAAAGACTACGTAATGTAATCTACATAATTACGTAACAATCTACGTAATGAAAAGATTTGTAGATGACGCATGCGCAATATCAATTTCGGGAAACACCGGACGTATATGGAATATGTCTGAATACGGGCCAAAAAGTGTGTACTTATGCACATATGTTACATCCGTGCGTGCGTATTTACTAACCGCGCATTTAGAAGCCCATTTAAATTCCTCCCCCACTTTAACGTAACTTCGAACGTACAGAAAACAACCACGCCCCTCCGTACGTATGTCCCAAGTGCGATTCACAAGTCTGTGCCTAAAGTATTAACGTGTGTAAATACTACGTAATTTGCGTGGAAAAAGTTACTACGCTTGCACAGTTAATCTGCTCCTAAAAATACGCACGCAACACCACACAAAAACGTATCAGTGATTACGGCCCTAAGGGCCTGATCCTGAAGCTTTTTAGCCGATCTGCGCATGCGCCGGGCAGATGTTGCCCGGCGTTACTATGGCAATGCCCGATCGTGGATCGGGTGTCTGTAGCAGCGCCGTAGGGACGCTGGAGGGGACGTCCCCCAGCGTCCCTACGTTCAGGTTAGTGTAGGTGGGCGGGGGGACCTAGTTTAATAAGGGAGGGAGGGGTTGGCGGCCAAACGCTCCTGTGCGAGCGTATTTTCCCTTGCTTAGGCCGGCTGAAGTTAGGGTAGCCTTCAGCCGGTGTAAGTGAGGGAAAATACGCTCGCATTCGGGGAGAATGCACGCCGATACGCTGTGCTTTACTAAGCACAGCGCATCAGCGTAGGTCTGGATCAGGCCCTATGCTACTGTATGTATTGGATGATGGTTATTAGGATGCAGTATGTAATGGGTGTTGGTAACTAAAATGCTGTGTTTTGGGGGGTGGACACTTGGGTGGCAGTGACTGCCTGCATTGCATAGAGGTCACTATAAATCTCTTTATCAAAATGTGAAGTATTAGTCAGTTGTCTTTGCTTGTAAGTTTCTTACATAGCACACTTAGGGCTATATTTACAAATAAAAAAATTTCCCCCGAAGGGAAGCTGCTCCAGGCTTGCCTGTGTTCGCGGCGAGCCTGGTAGCTTCCCCTTTAAAATTTACAAATACTCACCCCTCCGCCGAGGTCCCTCGAAGTCCCTCGAAGTGCTCTGCCCGCAGCGCAGGCACTTCATATCGAATGAAGTGCCTGTGCATGCGCAGAGACTTCACAGCCGCACTTAGAAAATTTTCAGCCCAAATATGAAAACCCACTGCGCATGCGCAGGGTCTTCATATCTGGGCCGGAGTCTTCTAAGTCGGACGCGTCTGCC
>WWET01001848.1:118762-134680 GCA_011038615.1 Limnodynastes dumerilii | reverse complement strand
TAATTATCTTTTATAGGTCAACAGAAAGAGCTATGTTTAATGAAAAGTGAATTTAATAAATTAAAAGTAATTTTAAAAAAAGGACTGTTGCAAGGGTGGTGGGAGTCGCAGCCGCAAAATGTTTTTTTTTAGTAGTAGAGACAGCCAAAAGCTAATTTTTTTAAAAAAAAAGAATGGGTATGTATGGTGATCGGCATACTTACTTATTCATTCTCTGGAAAAGCCGCCACAGACCCATTGCACCTGCCGCAAACCTGCCATACCAACCGGAGAAGTGAGTAACACTCTCTGGAGAGTTTAAGAGTTAGTTTGCAGGGAAAGGAGTTTTATGGTTAGGCTGCGAGGAAGAGACCCTATCCTTCCTCTTCTATTAACCTAACCCTCCCTTTCTATCAGCCTTACCCTAATTCACCCCCGGTTGCAGTCCGCGGTTAGAATGTCCCATTTCCGAAACAATGTTCCTTTTCGGATGTCCCTATTTCGAATACTTACCAATTAGTAATTTTTTTTTCAGACTGGGTGAGTATGCCAATCGGCATACTTCACCTATTCACATTCGCAAATTACGCCGCCGCCGATATCCCTCCGCCGCTGCTGTGGTGGATCGATTGCTTCGTGGATCAAGGCATATGCAATCCAAATCCCAGCCAGTTCGAATTAGGGCCGTTCTAACCCGGGGACCCACACCTGTTTTGAGCATGCCCACACATTGGCCCTGATTCAGAGATTGAAAATAAGAACTTAAAGTTACACCTGGGCTAAACCATGTTGATTTCAGGGGAGTCAAATTTCATTTGTTGCAACAGTATTATAGTTAAAAGGTTATGTTTCCCAGCAATAAGTAAAAGCAAAGCATTCTTCCTGCATGCATAGAATAAAATTAACTTGACTCTCCCTGAAATCAACATGGTTTTGCCCAGGTGTAACTTTAGAATAATAAGATAAAAACAAGAGGTCAGTAAAAATGAACAATTTATTAATAAAAAAGACAAAAATTACGGGGGTGGTGTGAAAAGAAAGCAGGAGCTCTATACCTAAGGGGAGGCATCCAATACACCACAAGATGCACCACCCCCGTATTTTTTGTCTTTTTTGTTAATAAATTGTTCATTTTTACTGACCTCTTGTTTTTATCTTATTTTGTTATGGCATCTGTTGCTATATGTTGAGGGGATCTCATCTCAGAATCTAAAGATTTTTGGAATCTATCACTAGCGATTGGTCTGGGGCAGCGCTACACAAACAGAACTTTTCTCTATGCTACATTTAAATCCAACAGTCTAGGCTGCCTGTACGTACATCAGTAGTTACGCTGTGTAAAGTTAAGGTAGGGTAAAACGGCCAAAGTACGTACGGCCAAGGGGAGGGGAGTGTATAGTAAATACGCTACATCATTTGTAACTTTGGCCATTATTGGATATTTCCCTGGTTACCATGGGCCACCATAACAGTTCAAGCTTAAGAGCCCCTAAAAATATAGGTCCGCCACTGATTGTTAATAGAAGAAATAGAAGTAACAAAACAAAAAAGCCCTTGAGGAATACAGAAATACAAAAATGATATTGATATAGACAACTGCAGCTTCAATCAACTGATACCCTAGATAGGATTTTAGAAATCTCTGTGCTTGAAAAATGACCTCCCAAACACGCTGTGTAACCATTGAGCAACTAAACCCCTCATAGATTCAAGTAGTTTATTTTTCAAAGCTTATTAAATTGATTATTACAGAATGTGAAACTATTAGAAATATGACCTTTTACATAGCATACATCACGGGAGGAAGGAAAAGTAATACTATTTCTTCATTGTTATTACTGCAGGGAGCTTATTCAGCCGGAAATAAAATTACTTTTCCTAACTGAAAATTATATCCATATGACTAAATGTCCATCATAGGTAAACGTGATGAGAATGAGACTTTAATTGAAATTGTTGTGGTCACTGCTTAGCAAGGTAAACGTGTGAAATGGAATGAATGGGGAGATATGTGGAATTATTATGTCTGATAAATGAAAAAAAAAATGTTTATTGAGCAGTAGCTATTATAGAAAGGTTATATGTCTGTTTTGAGTTAATACAGAGTTGTAATTTCACTTCATCGATGTTTGGAGTACAGGTTGTTAACCCACTGGCACTAAAGACAGGGTTAAATGAGCAGCATTCTTCTGGGGGGGAAAAAGAATGGACAGAGAGGAGGAGAGAGCAGGGGCAAAGCAGCACAGAGAGTCGGGACAGAGAGGAGGAGAGAGCAGGGGCAAAGCAGAGGAGAGAGTAGGGATATAGAGGAGGAGAGAGCAGCGCAGAGAGTGGGGATATAGAGGAGGAAAGAGCAGGGGCAGAGGAGAGAGTAGGGATATAGAGGAGGAGAAAGCAGAGACAGAGCAATGGAGATAGTAGGGACAGAGAAGAGGAGAGAGCAGGAACAGAGCAGAGAGAGTAGGGACAGTGTGGAGGAGAGAGCAGGGACAGAGCAGAGGAGAGAGCAGGGACAGAGTAGAGGAGAGAGCAGGGACAGAGCGGAGGAGAGAATAAGGACAGAGTGGAGAAGAGAGTAAGGTCAGAGCAGAGGAGAGAACATCGACAAGGCAGAGGAGAAATCAGGGACAGAGCGGAGGAGAGAGCAGAGATAAGGAGGAGGAGAGCAGGTGGGAGCAGGAGCAGGGAACAAGGTAAGGAATTATCAGGGTTTTTTTTTTAATATACTCTTTTTTAATAATTTTGGCAATGATACAGCCAACAATGTGAAGATGAGCAGGGCAGGTCAAGATAGTAAATACCTAGGTACCATGGGTTGTGTACCTAAAACAAAATCCACAAATGGACCTGGAACTTTACTTTCATGACATGTTCCTCAGTGAGAGAAGATTCTATGATACACATTCCATACACACCTGCCTATGATTGCCCCATCATGTTCCCCTTTTTATAGATGTATTAAATTAAGAATTTCCCAGAAAACTACTGGAAATATTTGAAGCAGTTATTAATGTGGGAGGATATTTTTCTAGGTGCACCTCAACTCAAAAGGACAATAGATTGTACACAGATAAATCACAATGCCAAACCTGTTAACTTCTAACATCAATCTTCAGGAAGTACTCATCTGTTCCCTTATTTGCTATACATAGGGGAATAAGACAGAATGCATCAGAAGAATATTGTGTGTTTTTTGTTGTTATTTTGTCTAAGATCCAAACTATTGATCTTTCATAATTTGTACAACCAGGCAAAAATATATGTTTTATGTATTTGCACCAAGTTATTTAGCAATGGGTAAATAAATAAGGGTGAATACATTCTGAACAGTTCTCTGATAAAGATGAACAAGGCAGCAGAGATGGAAATGTTAGAGAGCTTGTATACATTTTAGAAAGGCAAATATTAACATGCTAAAGGAGTCTATTAAGTGCATAGTCTGGGAAGCAGTTTTGAAGGAAATAATACAGAAGAAAATTGAGCTATCTTTAAAATGTTATGGAAACACACACATAAACCAATGCGGCTAAATAAAAAGGGTACAAAAAGACAATGAGAAGAATGAGGAGTCGTTAGAGGAGAGGATGTTTCACAAGCAGCAAAGGAATCGTTAGAGGAGAGGAAGTTTCACAAGCAGCAAAGGAAAGGGTTCTTTACAGTAAGGGCAGTCAGGATATGGAATTCACTGCCAGGGAAGGTTGTGATGGCAGATTCAATTGATATGTTTAAGAAAAGGGGAAAAGGGCATCCAGAGTTACGACTGTTAATTAAAATGAAGGAAAGTAGTGGATCCAAGGAATAATAAGACTGTCATCTTGGGTCAGGGAGGATTTTTCCAGATTGAAACAGATTGGTTGTTGCTCAAAGTAGGGATTACGGGAAGATGCAGCCCATCACATCGAATCTACGCTGTCACTGTGGGTGAAACTGAATCTGGTACTAACTTCACAATGGGGGCCGTATTCAGAGATCCGTCCAGCGATCAGTTCGCAAATATACGCACGGACGGAGCAAGTTACACCCACCAAAACCCCAGTCACTCCCCTTGCTAATCCGTCCTCTCGGAGACTTCCGCCTCCATAGACTAGCCCTAACTCTCCGCTGCCATTTCCGAGCGTATGTGTCCTATGTACGTGCGTATCTTTGTAATTGCGCCCACTTCCCTCCATTTAAATGCCCCCCCCGCCCATTTCTATGTAAATTCCTCTGTGCGTATTTTTCCGTGGGAGTTGCGTGCGGAATTTCCCACGTCTGCTTCCCAAGTCCGTCCGCTAGGCACTTCCGCGCGTATAGTCTATGTTAACTGCGCATAAAAAGTTACTGCGCATGCACAGTTTAAACGTACTTAAAAATACGCACGGAAATCTGTGAAAATGCGGTTCTCTGAATACGGCCCTGGTTCTTTACAAATTCTGCTATTTTACGCAGAATTCTGCATTTTCAGCTTTATCCAAATGTAAACTTGGTCTCATTTGGTTTTTGACCAACGCTATCAAATGCATGTTAAAGCACATTTGTTCTGTGTATTATTGTAGACCTGGCAGGATGATCTAATGATAAGGTCTTACATGTTGGTTTATAGACTTGCTTGTGGTAATTTATCCAGAGAATATAGCAT
The DNA here is from genome assembly GCA_011038615.1 of Limnodynastes dumerilii. Classification (NCBI taxonomy): domain Eukaryota; kingdom Metazoa; phylum Chordata; class Amphibia; order Anura; family Limnodynastidae; genus Limnodynastes; species Limnodynastes dumerilii. The sequence continues at coordinate 130,083 of WWET01001848.1, read as the reverse complement.
ATCACACAGAGGGGTCCATTTACTAATAATAGCACACCAAGTGCCTCGCAGAGAGCCTGGAAATAACGTCCTCCGCATTTACTATGACTTACCCCTCCGGCGAGGTCAGCGCACATGTTTGGTCTCGCTCAGAAGAGAAGTCCTGGCGCATGCGCAGTAGCTGTCTTTTGGAACTTTAAAATTAAAAAAAAAAGTCCCTTAAGTATAGACCACTGCGAATATGCCGGGACTCAAACATCAGAGACAGACACCCAGCGCCGGACAGGTGAATATAACTTTCTTTCTTTCTTACGTAGATTGCGTAAGCACTGTCTTTAGACTGCGCTTACGCATTCTACGTACATAAATGGTACGTAGATAGCGTAAATAAGCTGCTACGCATGCGTACTTGCTAAATTCTTAAAACAATGTACGTAAGACGAAAACGACGTTACTGTGAATCTGGACCCTTATTATTATTTATTTTTTAATTAACATGGACATGCTGACTGTGTATTTTTAGCAGTCTCCCTATACCAGTGTTGGCTAACCTGTGACACTCCAGGTGTTGTGAAACTACGAGTCCCAGCATGCCTTAATTGCAAAAGCATAACGGATAACTGACAAAGCATGATGGGAATTGTAGTTTCACAACACCTGGAGTGTCACAGGATAGCCATCACTGCCCTATACTGTACATAACTCCCTTTCCTCCCCCTAATAACAGCTATCAGGGGAGGAAAAGGGGGTTATATGGGGAGAGCGCTGGAATACTTCATCTGTCACCATCCTGAGATGGCATTATAAATAGTATCGGCTCAGATTGTTAAAATCCACTCCAACATTGCAGAAATACAGCGATCAGCCAGCCCGCATTCATTAGTGAGGGCCAGTGATCAGGGCTACAAACACTAATGACCGCCGTAGTGTCCATGGCAATCATAGATGTGTAAATGGCAATGACCTGAAAACGGTCTTTATTTCATGAAAACAAAGTCATCGGGGTGGATCCTGAGCTACGCACGCTAGCTGGAGACATAAAGACGCTGTTTCGTATGTAACAGCCTCGTATCAACAGCGTAACTACGAATGAAGGGGCGTGGCATCCATACGACGCCCGGAAGGAGGCCGGGTGAGGCATTTAAATCGTACGGTATGGGCGTGCTTAGGCGCTTGTGTACATGAAGCCTTTACGTACGTCAGTACTTACGCTGTGAAAAGTTAAGGTAGGGTTTGGGAAGCGTAAAATGGCCAAAGTACTTACGAGCGAGGGGTGTGCATAGAAAATACGCTATGTCATGAAACGTAACAAGCACTTAGGTCTGGATCTGGCCCATCGCCATTTTGTAAATGAAGCCCAAACACACTCTTCCTCCGTTGTTTAATTTCTATTTCACCTTATGTCTACACATTACAAGTCATGTAAATGCCAGTTTGCTGTCAAACTATAGTGAACATTGCAAGCAGAGGTAATAAAATCATAAAGACTACTTGTAAGGCCATAAGTTGCTGTAGGCAATTGAATAACTGTCTGGCTCCTGGTTGCTACAGCACATAAAGGATATTTACACCCTCAGAGCTGCATTCAGTGAAATATCCTGGCTTACATGCAGAAATGTGCACTCCTTTACCTGAAGCAAAGAATAGTCTGACTCTGAGACCGCTCTCTGTTTCAGGTAATGGCCCAAGGGGGCTTTCATACCCCAGCACCATGCACCCCTTGCTCTTCCACCCCCATGGCTTAAACTTAACAAAGGGTATTCTCGTGCAACCAGCGGGAAGTCATCTAAGTAATGTGAAATACTGGGATGCCTCTTAATTCTTCATGCCATCTGTCCTGAGCTTTCCTGAAATGTGAAGTTCATTTTTAATATTCAAATATTATAGCATCACTTAAACAGTTAGGGCCAGATTTACTAAGATGCAAGTTTGGGAAAGTGGAGATGTTGCCCATAGCAACCAATCAGATTCTAGCTCTCACATACTAGAGAATGTCAGCAAGAATCTGATTGGTTGCTATGGGCAACATTTCCACTTTTTCAAACCCACAGCTTAGTAAATCTGGCTCTTAGACAGAAAAATGTAGTGTCTGTCTTATTGAAGACACTGGGGCCCAGATTTAGACCTCTGCGCGTTTTCTGCACTCGCGGAGGTCTGGCTGTCCACACTTATGCTTCCATAACCCTATGCCTGGATCAGCGATCCACACAGAACACTTATACCCAGCCACTGCTGTAAAATTTACATGGTCCTCCCTGCCCAGCTTACAAAATTTAGGCGGGTGGAGGAGATGGGCCGGCCTGTCAGACACAGATTACGTGAGTTGAGTGACGGTCGCAACCCTGAATCCGGTCCTGGATTCTTACCAGTTAATTTTTTTAGGAACACAAACATTGGGGTAGACCCAGACCTGTATTCACAGATCCGTTTTCATGTGCAGTTGCGTGCATGTTTTTAGGTACCTCTTAACTGCGCATGTATAGTAACTTTATTTACATAAGTAACGTTGAATATAGGCAAGTAAGGGCTTTAGGCACCTTCATGTGAATCGCACTTGGGGATGTACGGAGGGGCGGGATTGAAATACGTACCTACGTAAGAGTTACGTGAAAGAAGGTACATAGAAACACACGTACGGGATACATATACGCACGTATGTACACACGTAAAGTTAGAGGTGGCCTATGGAGGTGTATGTCAATGACTGAACAGCCTTGAGAAGGGAGTGTCATGGGTGTTGGTGGGTGCGTATAATTGCGTACTTTTGAACAAACGCATCTCTGAATACGGCCCCTAAGTGTTTGTTACTGGCGTATTTACGTGTTTTCTATGCACTCCCCTAGACACTCACTCGTAAGTACTTTGGTCGATTTATGCTTCCCAAACCCTACCTTAACTTTTCAAAGCGTAAGTACTGACGTATGTAATGGATTCACGTACGTAACGACCTAACCCGACCCATACTGTGCGATTTAAATGCCTCCCTCTGCCTACAAAGCGTAACTACGGGTGTCTTATGGATACCGCCGCCCCTTCATTCGTAGTTACGCTAAAGGTACATACGTACATCTGCCACGCGCATGCGCAGTAAATACAAATAAGCGATTTTACGTCAGCGGCTAGCGTACATAGCTCAGGATCTGGCCCATTAATTGTATTTTCATTGCTGGGCAATACTATCCGTTATTGGTGTAGTCAGTTTAACAATATTTTACCCATTTAAAGTTATTCCCCTTTTCTTTGAAAACACAATTTATTGTGCAATACACTACAGCTGGCTATCGCAGTAATATATCCCACGTAATACATGTGTATAAAATTACTTGGAGAGCCGCAGTTTATGTCCTCAGCTTAATCACAAAGCTCTTTCATAACAAAAAGAGAAATAAATAAAAAAAAAAAGCAATATTAAATGAATCTCAGGATTTCTGCAGCTGAAGTCATGCTTCAAATCTTCGCTGGCTGAGAATCTGAGGACGAATTGATGTGTGTGTGAAACCTGTTATGTTCATCTTTCATTACAGGAGGAATGCCAGGCAGCTTGCAGATACCCATTCCAAAGGCTGGACTTTGCCGCAAGCGTGCCAAATTCTCTAATAAAAATGTATTTTCTGCCATACTGTACCACACGGAGGCTACTAAACTGAATATCCTTCCCTGCAATGTGAGAGATCTCACCAAATAGGCGTTTAAATAACTTTTTTGCCCTCTTTGTCTTTAGTTTAGAAAAATAGCATATTTTTTTTTTAACTCCAAATAAACCTGGTCACCTCCATGTGGCTACGGTGTGCAAATACTTAACTCGGTGGGTAGAACTCATGATTAATTGCATTCAGTCTGTGCCGGGCTGTGTTATTATCAGCTGCTTGCTGTTAAGCTATTGCTCCACTGTTAATTATTGTTGTGCGACTCTAAGGGATGCATTCAAAATATTTTCGAATGATATTTCTAGTAATAGCCTCAAAGAAATCAGCGAGAATGAATACACCCCACACAACTTGTAACACCGGAGGAAAAAAACGAAGGTAACAAAAAAGTCATTGTTAAGGCTGGCTGGCAGTAAATTAATTTCTACATGTTGAGTGGTGGTTTTTAGTTCTTGATTGTGTTCTGTACTTGTGCTGGATGCCAGGAAACAGGGTTAAGAAAAAAAAACCCAACTTGTTAACTTATTTATTTTATCACGTTGGATTAAATATTGTGAAGTGAAATTGGATTTACATGCTGGGGTTGATCCAGAATTTGTGAGTAACACCTCTCCTTATGTTGCCTATGGATACAACGTGCAAGAGCCTTTTTGTTTAATGTAGAGACGTGAGGCGTTTGATGGCCGACATCCCGAACACAGAACTGGATCCAGAATAACGATCTGTGGGTGTTTTTCAGACTCTGTGGACCGGATACAGACTCCCGCACGCTTTCTGTGTGTGTGGGAGTCTGTCCATCCGAACCAGAGAGGGGAGTGAACTCCCTCTGTCATTCCCCTCTCTCCCACTGTCACTCTTCTCTCTCCGTCACTCCCCACTCTACCACTGTTACTCCTCTCTCTCCCTCTGTCATTCCTCTCTCTCCCTCTGTCACTCCCCTCTCTCCCACTGTCACTCCTCTCTCTCCCTCTGTCACTCCCCTCTCTACCACTGTCACTCCTCTCTCTCCCTCTGTCACTCCCCTCTCTCCCACTGTCACTCCTCTCTCTAACACTGTCACTACCCTCTCTCCCACTGTCACTCCTCTCTCTTCCTCTGTCACTCCTCTCTCTCCCTCTGTCATTCCCCTCTCTCCCACTGTCACTCCTCTCTCTCCGTCACTCCCCTCTCTACCACTGTTACTCCTCTCTCTCCCTCTGTCATTCCTATCTCTCCCTCTGTCACTCCCCTCTCTCCCACTGTCACTCCTCTCTCTCCCTCTGTCACTCCACTCTCTCCCACTGTCACTCCTCTCTCTCCCTATGTCACTCCTCTCTCTCCCACTGTCACTCCTCTCTCTCCCTCTGTCCCTCCCCTCTCTCCCACTGTCACGTCTCGTTCAAAACAAGTGTGACTTACTCTGTCATAAGGCAGCCAGCCTTAAGTCGCACTTATGGATCAGCAGTCCGTCCGACAGCTGATCCGCTTGTAAGTGGGGGAAACCTTGACGGGCGGAGGGGAAGCACAGCCCCTTCCCATGTAAATTACTAAGTTCCGTACGATGGTAGTAACATTAGTGTCACGTTTGAACATAACATCTGGAAGGCGCATGCGCCCTCTAGTCCATTTAGTCCACTTACACAACTTGCATGCATAAGTGGGTAATCTTTATGAAATCTGGATCCGGCCCTGTGTGCGGAAGATGTTCTCATTTCAGTACAGCGCCTAAGGCCGGCTCCAGGTCTGCAGTAACCCTGCATGAAAAATTTTGAGGCCCCCGCTTCCCCCCACACACACAAGGAAGCCCGGGACTATGGGCCGGAGCTGATAAAGACCCACTGAGTAGCATGACGTCACATCAGAAAAACGCCCTAAGGCAATGATAAATAGATAGATAGATAGATAGATAGATAGATAGATAGATAGATATGAGATCTTTTTCTTGCAGCTTTTAATGTTGCTTGTTAATAGCTTCTGTGTTATAAACAATTTCACAGCCATTTACAGCAGTGTTTTTTTTAATATCATTATTTTAGCTCTAACAGGGATTTCAAATGTGCAACAAGTGAGCCATGCTTCCATCTGTCCTCTATGCCACTGTGTAATGTTACTGTTTATAAAAGTAATGATGGAATCATGAGTAATATACAGTGGGAGGCATGAGCTGCTAATATTTTACGTAAATAAGATATACAACTGCGGCAGAATGTACAGAGATTAAAATAACTTACACTTTAAAAGATTTCTGAATGATAAACCTGACGTTCGTCTGATGCAGAAAAGGCTGAATACTAAAGAAGAACATTATGGCCCTAATCCAGACTGAGGAATAGGCCACATTGGCCATTCTGGATGTTTTAAAACTACAACTCCCAGCATGCTCCACCAGCATAGGGACCGAACTGCCAGGTTAGGTTGTCTATGCGCAGGGGCGTAACTACAAGGGGTGCAAGAGCTCAGCTGCTACGGGCTCGGAGAAGAGGGGGGAGGTCCCGCTGCACTGTAAGCAAGCTGTCAGAAGCTAACAACATAAAAAAGTGCCCGGAACTCCATGTATGATTGCTGAGCGCTTTATTACTCATACATGGTATCGACCGCTGTTTTAAGCTGTCAGTGTCTGAAAGGCACTATCAGGCAGCAGTCCTGGTTAGCTCCTCTGCCAGCAATGTTGGAGCCCAGAACTGTTGGGAAACATCTACAGTGCTTGACCCCTTATGTGACATCACCTGCGAACCTGCATTAATAGCAGACCGATACGCTGGGAAATTCCTTCCCTGTACATTAGTCAGGTAATGTGCAGCTCTCTGCAACAAGTTTCGCAGGTAGGATACCACAGAGATAAGGTAAGCATTAGTGGGCTTAATCTGTCTCCATACCTCCCAAGTCTCCCAAATCTGTTACTGTGAATGGCAGTGACCTAACCTATACGGTCACTGCCATTCTAGAAACAGATTTGGTCCTACAGGGCTCCCGTAAATAAGCTGGGTATTATAAGAGGCAGACATGGAGACTGGACATTATAAGGGGCAGATATAGAGGCTGATCATAGTAAGGGGCAGACATGGACAAATAATAAAGTGGCAGATATGGAGGCTGGACATAATAATAAGGGGCAGACATGGAAGCTGGACATAATAATAAGGGGCAGACATGGAGGCTGGAGGTATACATGGAGATTGGACAAATAAACAGGGGGGAGACATATGGAGGCTGGACATAATTATAATAAGGGGTAGACATGGAGACAAATAAAGGGGCAGATATGGAGGCTGGACAAATAATAAGGGGTAGACATATGGATGGCAGCCCTAATGATAAGAAGCAGACATTTGGATGGCTGAAAAAATAAAAAGGACAGGCACTAGACCCGTGCAAGACACACCCACTTTTACAGACACACCCACTGGGTGATACAAGACACCCCCCTCTACCAGGCTGCAAAATTTTGTCCCTCTTTCGAATTCTCAAATGTTGGGAGGTATGTGTCTCAAAGCCCGGGTCATAATCCCCACCCCCATATCCCCCTACGATGGAGGCCCTTCTCAAGCCAAGACCCAGGAAATTTGTCACCATTTACAGGAAACCAGACATTTCTCCATCAACGTGGCTTTACTAAGTGCCAGGAAAGAAAGAGAGAAAGAATGAGCAAACATATGAAGAAAACTGAAATATTTAAGAAAAGAACAACGTATTTCTTATTAAATAAACCCCTCAGTACTATGAAAGAAAATGGTTTATAAATACAGTAATATACAAGTATTTCAATAAGCAAACTATAGGATTGTACGGAAGTACATCACATGATTTGTTCCACATAGGTGGATTCTGAGTGTTTAGGTTAATTAGCTTGAAGGAGCTTGTTTTATCACATTAAAATAGATTATCACATTCAAAGTACTCAAAATTATTGCATAGTGCTCTCCCACGCCTTAGCAATGAGTTCACCTGAGGGGGATACTCATTTCACCATAATTAGATTAGAGTAGAGGATTTGTGCGTTTCGGAGAAAACCGGTGCAACAACGGCTATATTGTAACTTTCATTTGGAGGAAACACTTTGCTATGCAAATTAATTTTAAAGCAATACTTTAGAGAGCAATTGCTACTTTAAATTAATAAGCGGAGGTTAAGCTGGCATTTAAAGTGTATAAGACAAGTTAGATAAAATGCTGTTATTGTTAAGAAGAATAAATTCAATTCTAAATGACATAAAACATGTAAATGAAGAAATAAATTATCAGCCTTTATAAGAACAAAACAAGCTTTTACTAATGGCATATTTTAGTTATATAATGGCATTTATGTTACTATGCTACTTAAGAGGTTTTTTTTCAATGCTTTTAGGGAGGAAAATATAGAAGAAAAAGGAATTTGCTTTTATGATAACAGATTTCCCAAGAGCCGGTCCTATTACTGAATTTCCCTAGTCATTTTGTCAAATTTTTGTGTTGCCAGAGACTTCCCTCAAGCCAAGCTGTATGAAATTCAAGGCTATTGATCCATCTCTCCCAATTACAAAGGGCCTGATCCAGACCTACGCCGATGCGCTGTGCTTACTAAAGCACAGCGTATCGGCGTTCACTTTCACCGGCCCAAAGTCTCCACTGGTAGACATGCAACAGAATCGTACAGCTGTGTTTGAAAGTCTTTTTTAAACCTAGACCTATTGGTCCACATTATGGGCCAGATCCAGACCTACGGCCGCTAGTGTATAATTTGTACTAGCCGTAGTCATAAAAACTATGTTTTCCATGTTCTGCGCATGAGCGCGGCAGATGTTACGACCAGAAACTCTGAATGTGCTTACGAGACTACGATCAACAGCTTAACTACGAATGAAGGGGCGTGCCAGACATACGACACTCGTAATTACGCTTCAGAGGCGGGGTGAGGCATGTAAATCGTGCAGTATGAGTGTGATTAGGTGCGTAAGTACGTGCAGCCATCACGGCCGACAGCAGTTACGCTTGGAAAAGTTAAGGTAGGGTTTGGCAAGCATAAAATGGAAAAAAATACGTACGACCGTGAGGAGTGCATAGTAATTACGAAAGCGTAACATAGGTCTGGATCTGGCCCTATGGGATCCTCAACTCCGGCCGACAGGCAAGTCATTTGCCTAATTCCCCTGTCTGGGAGCCTCAGCGCATGCGTGCGCCAGATGTTGCCTGTGCATTAGTATTAACGTATGTAATGAAGTTACGTATGTTAGTACTTCCGATAAAGGGGCAGACCCTTCCTTTACAATAACTGTATCCCCGCCATATAGGCGGACATAGCCATGCAAATGAGGGGTCTAGGGCAGGGTAAGCCCCGTATGGCCGCAGACATAGTCTTAAAGTTAAGATAGGAATCCTGGCACGTAAGTGTCCAGATTTCCTACCGACAGCGGAGACTGCAGGGAGCGTAACTACAGACCCCCCACACACACTTAGGGCCGTATCCAGAACTACGACTGTCTTCCATAGACGGCCGTAATTCACTGAACAGTAGCTACTGCGCATGCGCAGTAGCTATTGTACGTAATCTGCGTATCGTTTCGATACGTAGATTGCGTATATGTGGTCTTTAGACGGCCGTAGTTCTGGATACGGCCCTTAAAGCCTGCACGGGTCAGGATTTGGGCCCATGTTGTTACCAGAAATCTGGGCTCTGCAAGGGTGGGGTTTTCCATTTCCATGCTTAGATTTCGAACAGTTAAAATACCAGCACGGAAATGCCGGCAGCGATCACTGATGGAAATGTTTCTATTAGAAAGAGGCCTCATGGTCCTGAGGAGATATAAGCGGCAGGATGGGGGTCACTAGGCAGCAGGAAAGTAAGGGCTGCTAAGGAATGCATCAAATTTATGGGGCAATGGGGAGAGCCAGCTATTTAGGTTAGGAATAAGGGGGTGGTCATATTAGATTATTTAAGGCTTTTGCTAAAAGGAAACTGTCTTCCTTTGCTGGAATTTGTCCCTCCCATAGAGTTACTGACGTTGTGAAGCTAATATTGCTTTTTCCTTTCATATGGCACATAGTGCACGGTTTCAGTTGAGGTCAGTTACAAGCATTGGCGCATGGGGAAGGGGTAAATCTACGTCAACTTAGATCACAACCCCTCGAGGGTAATACTGGGGGCGTCAGATCTATTGCTTGGGCCTGGGTAGGCCATCCTCAGGCGGTGGGGCGTCAAGGACAAGGGGTGCATGTCCATCGCTGTAAGTGACACTACACTGACCTCAATTTCTACTTTGCCACCTGCAAGCTTATCCAAATAAATTAGTCTTTAATTACAATGAAGCTACTAATTAATAAACGATGTCCCCTGTTTATACATTTACGATTCTCTATCAATTATTTCGCTAAGCGGGTGTCTGCCTGACTCAGTGCTCTCCGATTGAGTCTTCAGCCATTTGCCATTTCAAAACTTTTGCCTGTGGACCCCCAGGTGCAATACATTTTTTCTAAACTCAAATCCTGTCTAACACGATACCATACCCTCCATCATGTCCCATTCCATTAGGTACAACATACTCCGCTTCTCAGTTTCCAACTGTCAGTTACTATAGTAACCACCTTTGTTGAAGAAGCAAATAGTTTTTTAAATATTAGTTTTTTCATGTAAACCAGGTGAGTGACAGTTAGAAGATCAGGAGCTGAATAAATTGTACCTAATAGAATGGGGCATGTTGGGGGGTCTGTGATACCACTGACATCAGACTGCGTTATTGTCTAAATAGCGACTGCTAGAACACCATCAACATGCCCTCTGCAATAAATTCATTCTGTTACCTTTGACAATAGGGGCCAGATTTACTAAGCTGCAAAAATGGAAAAGTGGAGCTGTTGCTCATAGCAACCAATCAGATAGCTGATATTTTCTAGTATGTAATAGATAAGTGAGAGCTAGAACCTGATTGGTTGCTATGGGCAATATCTCTACTTTACCTTAGTAAATCTGGCCCTAGATATTGTATTGTCAGGTTGAGGAAACTAGATTTAATTTCGTTTTCGCTCTCCCCCCTCCCCCAGTCATTTGCAATCTTTATATAATTAATATTTTACAGGAGGCTCTATATGTAGTCTGCCATTGGATAAAAGCCCATGGAGGATGGTGACAAGTTAGATGTATGAATCCAGCACATATCTATAAAAATATATATTGGGTAGAAGTATTTCAGCTATGTTACATTGTTTATCTTTAATCAATTTCAGAGCAGAAAAAAAGTTTATAAGTAAGTATTCAGTAAGCACATCGCCCACATGATCATCACTTTGAAGCAATGTACCACATTTAAATATGTATTTCATTTTTATTTACCAGTCGTGAGGTCACGGTCCAAAGTGAGGGTTACCACTGTTTTTCAGTTCTCACTTTGCTGTCTTGTAGGATACAAAAGTTAATTTCATTTCTGGCAGAAAATTTCAGGGCATCATTATATAAATGTATGAATATAAAATTGCCAGATAGATTTGTCTGCAATTAGTCAGTGGTAACCTAAGGTAAAGTGTTTTAGCATTTAGCATTTAACTAGTACAGAACATAATATTATAAGAAGGTAATATACTGTATAGCGAAATTGCAGTGTGACTACTTTGTTAAGTTAACCAAAATAAGTAGGAGATATTCTTGGCTCATCTCCAGGAGGTCTGGCTGGCAGCCTCTATACAACATGAAACTTTAATTGTATTATCAACATAGGCATCGGAACGGGGGAAGGGGGGCGGGGGGGTG
>WWET01001848.1:76247-101402 GCA_011038615.1 Limnodynastes dumerilii | reverse complement strand
TTCCCTACAATACCTGGGTTTTTGTAAACAAAATTATATATATAATTTATAAGTTAATATAGAGCAGGTGCTGCAATCTAAAACAGTCAGAGTCTCAACTTTGGGCCAGATTTTCTAAGGGGCGATTTTGGTGCTGATTTAAAATTGACAGCAATGTATGGTGATTTTTTTTCAGGTTAAATCTCCGCGATTTGTTAAAATCACAGCAATTTACCTTTAAAAATCGCCGCACACCATGCCCCCTTTAAAAAAAAATATATAAATGCTGCCGCATATAGAATGGCCCCCCTTACACTAAAAAAACCAGTACAATACATAGTAAAACTACATCACTGCCCCGTTACAATACAAATCACAAATCATGGCCACGTTCCTTTAAAATATGCACATAAGTATTCTCCTTTATATTATGTTAATAAATGTATCATGATTTAAACAGTATTATTGTAATAAAAAGTCATACAAAATAATGATGATATTCACATTTCAGTAGTCATCAATGTTGCCAGACGACGAGCGGGACTCCGGCTCCTCCTCTTCTCCTTACTGGGGCACGTAAAGAGCTCAATCCCCTACAGGGTCTCTCTGACGAATGACTCATGTCATTACTGGGGCCCCATTTATAGCCTCTGACGCGTGATGCTCTGACGGGATCTCATGTCAGAGGCTCATTTATCTAGGCATGGTTTCTGCCGTGAGCATACTCTACCTTGCCTTTATTCAGCACACGCATTGTGTCATTACACATTTAACTAAAGACCTGACGATTAGACTTCAAATGGTATTGTTTTGTAATGTATATGGCAATTAAACAAGTACTGTAATTATACAACATCCTTAGTCGTATATATATTCATGGGTGTTGAGGGGGGAGATGGGGGACAGGTGTTGTTACCAGTACGAATGGCCTTTTTCGAAAGGGACGTTTCATACCAGTGCATTTTGAATTGATTTGGAAATCGATTGCTTTTGCCTCAAGGAGAAGAAGCAATCGATTTTCACTGGACCGAACCCCTACACTACGAACCGTAAGTATTTTTGTATCCTTTCCCTAACCCTCCCCTTCCACTATACTATACTGCGGGGCCTGACCCTAAGACTCCCATCTCCGTGGCCTAACCCTAAGACTCCCTTCCCCGCAGCCTAACCCTAAGCTGCCTTTCCTCACCTGCTGCGGGCCATGGAAGGTTAGGGTTAGAAAAGGATTAAGAGTAGGGTAAAAACACGTACCTTTTCGTCAGATAACTCTTTGCTATTCCAGGAGTTGCATCACTGGCGCTTTCTGAAAAGCAGACTTCCGCCAAATTCCGCCAAGCAACTGTCTTTCGGAAAATAGGCCATCGTACTGGAAAGCCACATCCGTGATAGCTAACGAGGACAACGCGCTGCTTTTGGAGCAGAGGGCGTTTTTTATAACTAACTGTAAGAAACTAAACCTTTGCGATAATAGATTACTGCGGCCAAATCAAACCCTTCTATATACTCCCTTTCATAGAAAAGACACTACAGCCTTGTGCAGGATACTTAGTAAAATAAATGCCGCTGTTTGTCATACATCTAAAATACAATAAGCAGATATAATTCAACACTTGACAAGTTTTTATTCCACATTAAGTGCACTGGAGTTACTAAGCATTAAAATGTCTAGGACGACCAGCTCTTCTCTATAAAGATTTATTAGGCATGGGGAACTTCAAGCAAAATGACTGCGTACAATATATGGAAGATGCAATGAAAAGAGAGCGGTGACCTATTTTATTCATATGTAAACTAAAGTGTTTGAAAATATTTGGTTAGTTCTCGAAATGAAGAGTGACTGGATCGCCCCGGGGGAGAGAGGTCAGAGCTTTTGCTGGTTTTTAAGATGTCTTTTACAGGTCTGAATGCTAAATCCATGCAACACAATAGGAAATTCACAACCATATTATATGAGCATCAATAAGCTGAATTCCTAGAAAAAGAGCAGGTGATACATTAGTTCTGTCACTCAGTCATGTTATAAACAGAATTTCAAAGCAGCCAAATGGTGACTAAAAATAGCATTGAAATATATAAATAGTGATTGTCAAAAAAATTTAAAGATTTATTTATATTTCCATTATGTGTTATACATTAGTCTGAAAAGTATACCCATAGATATACTTCTTAATAATTAAAACAGGGTTGCCGACTTTTTAAAGCTTCCATCCGAGAGAACCCGGAGGGAAGCCAAAGATTTCTACAAGGGGGCGGCAGATCATGTCATTTAGCCCAGCCCCCTGTCAGTCACTGTAGTAATCTGTAGTGTTCCAGAGGGTGGACATCATCAAGCCCCGCCCATCCCTATTAACGCTAGGGATTACACTATGTATTGGTTGCTGATCGGGGCTTGCTGGAACTTTGCCTGCTCTCCCGGGAGAACTGCCCAAATTTCGGGAGTCTCCCAGACATTCCGGGAGGGTTGGCAACCCTGAATTAAAATGCTTCCTTACGAAACACCACATTCCCTCCAAAAATGTTGCATCACCTTAGGAGTGGGGCCACAACATAATAAACACAGACCCTCCAGCATGATCCATTCCATTAGGTACAATAAACTCTGCACCTGAGCTTCCAACTGTCCTGGTGAACTGTTATTTTTACCATAGTAACTGACAGTTAGAAACTGAGGAGCATTCCTAATGGAATGGGTCATGTTGGAGGGTATGTGCACATGACCACACCCCTAGTCTTGTTATGTGCTTCCAGGAATCACATGACTATCCCCAAGCAGGAGTGTAACATGTGCTTTTTCATCACCTGTGTATGTTTTCACAGACAATGAGCAATCTATCTCACATACCTTGGAGCATAAATAAGTCTATGAACAGAAATTTTGTATGATTAGCATGTAAAGTTCCATGAAGTATATGATCATAGCATGCAGTACCTCACAAATCTCCTTAAATAGTGCTCAACTTGACTACTTGGCATGAAAGCACAATTCTGGATAGGACTGATCTAGAGGCAAACGCAAATCGTATTTAGTGGTGGTTCAGTTTCTTTAACCCAAGTGATTACAAGAGCAAATGAAATGGGAATCTCAGGAGCATCGCTTGTCTATGTATGCACCTCCTCACCGTTTCTCAAATCCAGTACTCAGGAACCTTAAGCCAGGCATGTCTCTGCTGGAATCAAAGAGTAACCATCACTGACTGACACATTTTTTTTAACAATAATCAACAAATCATATTCCATTTTTAATTATGCGCAGAAAGAATGCATTATTAAGGGGGTCCAAGATATTTAATACCATCCCCCCTCCAAAAAAAATAAAATAGATAACCCTTAGTTACTACTTTCAGAATCCAATAGAAATAAATTTTCTAAACAGAGTAAGTGTGAAATATAGCTGTGTTGGCAGATAAGTCTCTCCATTACCCTTTAGTTAACACTACTTTGCATTTACTGTTATTGCTATGACCTTATTCTCAGTATTTAGATGAAACGTTGAATAGCACCGAGTTCAAGGTTGTAGCACAACATTCATCTCTTGATATTTTCTCTTCAAAGTTAAACTAACACCAGATACTGAAAAATTAGAATTCATTTTCTGATTAGTCAGATTTAAGCAGCGATTAAAAACTGCTTTATTTGGAGCTGAATGGAGACAGCTCTTGAAGTGACTGATTTATTGACTGATTGCTTTCGTTTTTTGTGTTAAACTGTGATATGTCCTCGGAGGACAGTAAAAGTCCGTAAATGTCATTCATGGATTAAATTTGCTACATTTGCAAAATAAAGTGTTATTATTTCCTGAGCTTTAGTTTAGTCAGCAACTGTATTGTCAGAAAATAGGCTAGGATTCTGAACTGCTGAAGGGAATTTTATAAAGCAATAGGTTACATGTGTTAATGCTGATAAATGATATTAAATAGACATGGTGATGCAAAGTGAGATTAGACAGCGATTTGGTTATACCCAATGGTATGTCTTGTTATTCTCAGTTTATTATTAGAAATGTCAAACAACGGTCTTGTTAGCTAAATAAAAGAGTGTCCGTATCTAGCCCACAATAGTAGATCGCCATCCTGTGTTACCCCAGTACACCGAAAATGTCTATGATCTCTACACAACGCCCACTCTGCTAAAAGAAGGACAGAGAGGGGGCCTCAAGTGAGCCCCTGTTATACTCTTGGGGTTCAAAAAACATCAACAGACCCCCACCAAAGTCTGCTATGATGGTTGTTTCTGACCCTAGCAAAGACTATTCATATTTTTGGCCATAGTTGATGACTTTTCCTTTCTTGGAGGGAAATAAGAGCTGTCAGTATGGGGGGAGGGGCTTGATGACATGTTTAATGCAGAGCACTGCCTCAAGTCCCGCCCTCTACCTATTAAAGTTGCAATCCATAGTGTTACCAAGGAGGTGATGGACTTTGAATTCATAAATCCCCCCCGCACCCCCCCGGTCTTAGTCGGGAGATAGTTCACATTGGTATAGGCAGGACAGGTGCTGATGCAGTCATTTTCATCAAATCAGTCCTCAGGAGCACTGTGATTGGCCTGCTCTTTCTGGGATGAATTTTGGGAGTCTCTCGGACATTAGAAGAGAGTCGGGAGATAGTGCAGAAAGTTGTGTCTTGTACCTCCAAAGAGGTGTGCCCTGTACCACCAAAGGGGTGTGTCTTGTACCACCAAAAGAGTGTGTCCTGTACCACCAAAGGGGTGGGCCTTATGAATAGCTCCAGCCATGGGTGTGTCTTGCGCTGCCAGGAAAACTATCTCTCAATAAAAATGGCAGCATCAGTATTTATTGATTGTTAAATGATCAGGGAATAAATATTTTCAGTATTATTGTGAAGACTGCGAATAGAAGATCTGCTGACTTTACCGGAAAAAAAAAGTAAATGACACTACAGCTGATTACCAGGACACCAAAGTGTATTTTTCATTGCTGTCTCCATTACTGA
The DNA here is from genome assembly GCA_011038615.1 of Limnodynastes dumerilii. NCBI lineage: Eukaryota > Metazoa > Chordata > Amphibia > Anura > Limnodynastidae > Limnodynastes > Limnodynastes dumerilii. The sequence goes on along the minus strand of WWET01001848.1, from coordinate 96,471 downwards.
AGTCATGTTGTCTTCTAGCCTTCTTGGCCTCCATGAAAATGGCCATATCCAAAGCCCTCAAAACAGGGAAATTGGACACAGGGCCTGATCCACACCTGAGATTTCCAGCTTAATTCGATATGCTATGTACAGAAACCAGCTAAATATTGTCAATGCACTTGCACAGTACCAATATTACTATATCAGAACTCAGCTGCCCAATGCTACGTTCCGTGCGGAAATTAGCCTCCGCAAGAGCCACCCACCATGCAATTGAGATACACATAGTGGGTGATGTTTTGCATTTAAATCGCACAGTAAGGGCTGAGTTTATCCCTTACGTATTATCCTCTACTGCGCGTGCATGGAGATGTGTGCAGAATAATTAAGCCCCAGGGCACAAATTCACTATCAAGACGTAGGAGAACAAGGGGAGTTCCCTTCTTTCCTAAGAACAATAATACGAATCAGAAAATAAGTCTGGATCAGGCCCACAGTTATTAAATATGTTTGTCATAATGTAATGACTGAATCAGAATCAGGGAGATTGGCAAACACTTCAGGGAGTCAGGGAGCTCATCCGCTCTTCAGATAGTCTCCTTGATATTTAGGTAGAGTTGGCAACTATGTGTAACGTCATTCCTTTCTTTTTCCCTTGTGAAGTATTTTAACACAAAAATAAAAATATGCCTAAGGAGGACATAACAGAGATTTTTTTGCCATGCCAACACAGAGAAAGAGAAAGATCCCAACCTAGTAAAATGTGCAGGCCTTGCAAATCTTCAGCGTATACTTTACTGTGACGAATAGCTCCCTTGATACAGTAGCTGAATTTTTATAAGCAATACAGATATATGAAGCATATTTAACCTTCATTTATGTAAAAGATATTGCAATTTGCTTAGCCAGAAAGATATTTCACTGTGAAAATAGACTTTTTTTTTTCTCTCTTAAACCTGAACATATTTTTTTAAATGGTCATATTTCCTATCAGTCTCTGATATAACATATTATTACCATTTAAATAGTTTTTGGGGAAAGCGTTTCATTTTATTAGGCTTGACTGGCACCAGCTAGATTTACTTTTACTTTGGAAAACCTGTCTAAAGATTTCTTTTGGTGAGGTCATGTGAAGGAGATTATTGAATAGATCCTTTTTCTCCTTGCTATAGCAAGGTGAACGACACAGGAGCCTCCATTCGCTTCAAGCTATTCTCTTGTGAGACAGATTGCTAAGCTTCTGCTTAGCTTTACATGCTTTAGTATGCCAGTCTGGGCCACGGGATGAAAAATTACCTTGCTGCCAATATCAGAGCCGGGGACACTTCTCTCCACAGCCTCCACCAGATGGGCCTAATTAAACTATTAGCCAATCAACGACGTTTGATAGCTCCATTAGGAATCCTCCTGTGCTTATATAAACAGCTCAAAATAAATAGATTTCCCAAGTACTGTAAGAGTGCCACGTGTGTGTTTGTCTGTCCACTACTGGTTGGACAATAAGGCTGCAAGAATGGATCTAGTAGTAATTAGTAACTCTTAAGACTGGGTCACTATTAGGTAATGCAGAATCTGCATAATGTTTACCATAATGAATAGGTAAGTGAAAATAGTACACTATGACCATTGCCTTATTTTTTTTAATATACACTGCACCCAGTGGCAAACGCAGGATTTTGAAAGGGGGGGTTTCCAATGTGGGTAATACATGTGGGGTATATAAGCATACCTTCCAACATTTTGGAGCCCAAAAACGGGACAAATAAGCTCCGGCCCGTCCAAGCTCTGCTCCCGCCCCCACTGTCATGTCGCACGGGGCAAAAATTACCCCTTGCCTGTGTGTGTGTGTGTGTGTGTGTGTGTGTGAGTGAGTGTATGTTAGGGAATTAGGCCCGTATTCAGAGTACCGGACGTATAACATATATGTCTGGTGTTTAGCGATTTTTACTACTGCTCATGCGTAGTCATTTTTTAACGTAATTTACGTATCTTTTTCTTACGTAGATTGCATAAATGCGGTCTGAAAAAAATGACTACGCATGCGCGGTAGTAAAAATCGCTAAACATCGGACGTATATGTTATACATCCGGTACTCTGAATACAGGCCTTAGACTGTAATGTGTAATTGTAAAGAGCTACTTAATATGATGACCCTGCTAAGAAAAAACACATATGTAAAATGACAATACTGATATGGTCGTACTATCTGACTGCCAAAATATCTAAGACGTTCATTAACGTTCTCTGTAAAAGCAAGACATTTATAATGCAGATCTGAAAATAATAAAAATAAAATAAATCTACATTAAGGAATCGCATTGGTTATTGGCTGTAACAAGTATTTATCATTTACTTCTTTCACACATTAAAATAGTAGTTTTACACTGAATGAACAGATCTAATAGCAATAGCAATATACAATGCATTAGTAGAGCAAATTACACAATGGACCAGAGCTAGTGTCGGTGCATAGGCACTGTTAAATTTGTTGTGACCCATTCACCATCCCCCACCTGCTTTGCTATTGCAGCACAGGCCAGGCCCATCATCCTCCATGTCAGTCTGCCTCACATGACCATGAAGCCACACCCCTTTTTTGAATTTGCACTTTTTTGAAAATGTTTCCATTTAAAAAAAAAAATGAATCCAGAAACCCCTTCTGGGTGTGTCACTGGCACCTGATTCAGACTGAGGGTCTGATGCAGATCTGTATGTGTCATAGATGCCTCTGTAAAGGTGCGGTGGGCTGTGTGCAAACCAAAAGCACGCGCAACGGTACCTCTTGCTTGCAACCAACTACAACAGAAAGGAGGGACTAGTTTAAAAACCTGGGTCAGCACCTTTGATATTGCCACTGGACACGGGAAAAACCCTTTGCCCAAAAACCCGGGTTTTAGGGGTGATCTTAAAGGGATATAAATTTGGCCTGGATTCGGCATACCACAGAGCATTAGGGAAGTAGCATGGGTACAGCTACCAAAATCCTTCTAGGTAGGGGTAAGTGGATTGTAATTTGCTTAATTCGCCACCAGAGGTGGATACATACAATCAATGCTACCTGAAATAACATCACTTTTATAAACAATAGACATAACAGTGTGTGATTAGTATGCTACTGTATATTATAATCCATCTATCACGTAAACAGAATCAGGGTTGCAGTAATGTAATTAATAACAAGCATAGGGATAGAAGAAAATAAAGTTGGGGGATCCAAACAAAATGTGTCCGATTCTAATGTAACAAGCTGGGTAGATAGATAGATAGATAGATAGATAGATAGATAGATAGATAGATAGATAGATAGATATGATCTCCTGTGACATAAAAATATTACACACACACACGGAGCAAGCCCTCTCCAAGTCCTCCTATTCTGACTTCTCTCTCGTCTGCGCTGCTCAGTGTAAGTATACAGCCATTGAACAGCCTTAACACATTCCAGGCGCCAGGTCGAAATTCCTGGTCGCCATGGCAACCTGGCTCCCAGGTTTAATTGAGCCATGATGTTCGGTATAGACATACCCTTTGCACGCTTCCCTATTCAGACTTCTGAACTCTGTGAAAGTGAGGGAAATGGTCTCCCATGTTGGAACCAGTAGTGATCCGCTACTAGCACTGCACAGAGTCAACAGAAATTTGGCGGTGCAATGTTTTATTTTTTACCATGGTACTGCACAGGATACTTAGGGCCTGATCCAGAGCTACGAAAATTCGCACGGCGGGCGAATGCGTACGTTCGACCGTGCGAATAAACATGCACTCCCCTAACACTCCCATAGTAAAGTACCTGCTTACGGCCTGGGTACTACCGTCGGCCGTACGAATTTTCGCACATAATACGCTGAGCATACGGCCTTAGCACGCCCATACTGTACAATTTAAATGGCTATCCCCACCTCCCTATAGTAAAACGAGCGCCCAGGCGACCGTCGTACTGAACGCACGCCCCTCGAGCGAAAAATTCGCACACCATACGAACGCTATACGCTCATGTCGTCCAGCCGACCGGAAGCTGTCATACTGGGCATGCGCAGTGCGAAATTTCGTACGAAAATACGCAAAAAACCGTCGTACGCTCGCTCGAAATCGGCCAATTTCGTAGCTCTGGATCAGGTCCTTAGAGTGGGTCTGGTCACCTGAGATTCTCAGAAGGTTATATGGAATTCGGGAGTCTTACAATATTTGCTGAGAAATGTAATTCAGTGTTACTCAGACATTGCTGCAGTATCTTGCCTCAAAATGGCATTTTAAGACTTTGTCTGAGCCAAGGTTGAAATGTATTAGGCTTTGATGAACCTTTCACAAATAAAATCTAACCTACATGTAATTAAGTATGGTCTAATTAGACTACTGTGGGTAGACTGATAATGCAAATGATGACCAGTATTTGTTATCCACTAAACATAATTAAGAGTGTTCAATATAAAGACAGTAATTATATCCAGATGAACTGTGCAGTATGTGACTCATTCAGGCCCAGACACTACAGAGGAATCTATCACTATTGCAGTTTTAAACTATTTCAATTAAAGATGAGATTTTTGCTACTGTCATTAATGAATGGTGATTTCAGACTCACCTTGCCTTGCATCATTATTTAATACAGAAAAAAGTTGTCTTTTAGCAAAACAGATCGGAGAACAGTATACAACTATATATATATATAGACCCTCCAACATGACCCATTCCACTAGTTACAAAATACTCTGTTCCGGAACTCTCGACTGTCAGTTACTATTTCGACCAGATTTTCAAACATCAGTTAATTCATTAAAGGCATCGGAGGTAATCAGCTGAAGCCAGGTGTCCAGGACCTTTGTAGTGATGACCATGTGACCAGCTCTCCTTCGCAGGGTGTGCAGTGTGTTTGTGTCTGTGTGTATTACACCGTGTGCAGTGTGTGTCTGTGTGTATTACACGGTGTGCAGTATGTGTCTGTGTGTATTACACGGTGTGCAGTGTGTGTCTGTGTGTATTACACGGTGTGCAGTGTGTGTCTGTGTGTTACAGGGTGTGCAGTGTGTGTGTGTTTGTGTGTATTATAGGGTGTGCAGTATGTGTGTCTGAGTGTATTATAGGGTGTGAAGTGTGTGTCTTTGTATTACAGGGTGTGCTGTGTGTTTGTGTCTGTGTGTATTACAGGGTGTACAGTGTGTTCGTGTCTGTGTGTATTACAAGGTATACAGTGTGTTTGTGTCTGTGTGTATTACACAGTGTGCAGTGTGTGTCTGTGTGTTACAGGGTGTGCAGTGTGTGTGTGTGTGTGTTTGTGTGTATTATAGGGTGTGCAGTATGTGTGTCTGAGTGTATTATAGGGTGTGAAGTGTGTGTCTTTGTATTACAGGGTGTGCTGTGTGTGTGTGTCTGTGTGTATTACAGGGTGTGCGGTGTGTGTGTGTGTCTCTGTGTGTATTACAGGGTGTACAGTGTGTTCGTGTCTGTGTGTATTACAAGGTATACAGTGTGTTTGTGTCTGTGTGTATTACACAGTGTGCAGTGTGTGTCTGTGTGTTACAGGGTGTGCAGTGTGTGTGTGTGTGTGTTTGTGTGTATTATAGGGTGTGCAGTATGTGTGTCTGAGTGTATTATAGGGTGTGAAGTGTGTGTCTTTGTATTACAGGGTGTGCTGTGTGTGTGTGTCTGTGTGTATTACAGGGTGTGCGGTGTGTGTGTGTGTCTCTGTGTGTATTACAGGGTGTACAGTGTGTTCGTGTCTGTGTGTATTACAAGGTATACAGTGTGTTTGTGTCTGTGTGTATTACACAGTGTGCAGTGTGTGTCTGTGTGTTACAGGGTGTGCAGTGTGTGTGTGTGTGTGTTTGTGTGTATTATAGGGTGTGCAGTATGTGTGTCTGAGTGTATTATAGGGTGTGAAGTGTGTGTCTTTGTATTACAGGGTGTGCTGTGTGTTTGTGTCTGTGTGTATTACAGGGTGTACAGTGTATTTGTGTCTGTGTGTATTATAGGGTGTACAGTGTGTTTGTGTCTGTGTGTATTACAGGGTATACAGTGTGTTTGTGTCTGTGTGTATTACACGGTGTGCAGTGTGTGTCTGTGTGTATTACACGGTGTGCAGTGTGTGTCTGTGTGTTACAGGGTGTGCAGTGTGTGTGTGTTTGTGTGTATTACAGGGTGTTCAGTATGTGTGTCTGAGTGTATTATAGGGTGTGAAGTGTGTGTCTTTGTATTACAGGGTGTGCGGTGTGTGTGTGTCTGTGTGTATTACAGGGTGTGCGGTGTGTGTGTGTGTGTGTCTGTGTGTATTACAGGGTGTGCGGTGTGTCTGTGTGTCTGTGTGTATTACAGGGTGTACAGTGTGTTCGTGTCTGTGTGTATTACAGGGTGTACAGTGTGTTTGTGTCTGTGTGTATTATAGAGTGTACAGTGTATTTGTGTCTGTGTGTATTATAGGGTGTACAGTGTGTTTGTGTCTGTGTGTATTACAGGGTGTACTGTGTGTGTGTCTGCGTATTACAGGGTGTGCAGTGTGTGTATCTGTGTGTATTATAGGGTGTACAGTGTGTGTGTGTCGGTGTGTGTATTACATGGTGTGCAGTGTGGGTTTGTGTCTGTGTTTGTGTACAGGCTGTGTTGATAACACAGTTGAACACCCTTTTGATAACAGTTGAAAAAAAATTTAGTTGCCACAAAACCCATTCACAGTTACCAAAAATTGCCTGTTTTTTTTATTTGCCCCACCTAGAATCCTTCAGCATTTTCAGTATTGTAACTGCTAGTTCCAAAGAAATTGTACAAAATCTTGCATAGTTGGTTATCAAAGAAATTTTCAAATACCGGAATTATTCTAATGGGTTATTTTGGTATCTCCCAAAAAATACTCAGATCATCCTAATGTTCTCATCAAAAATCTTTTTTCTATTCAAAACATGTAAAATTAATTTATAATTACATGCATTGTCTGTGAAAGGGAAGGGTCTAATTCTCAAACATGAAGCTGATTTGCCAATATAATCTAGTCAATACTCAACTGAGACTGGTGAACCTTGGGTTCATGATGGTGATAGAGAAAACATTTCTAGAAAAACTGTTACTATCTAAACGATGCGCTTTAACTCTCATGTTAAGATGCTCTGATGAGATTTAATTGATAAAATGTGGTGTGTGGCAACAAGAAAAACAAAAAACAGCCTTGTTGCCATTACTCCGTAGCTAAATATAGTATAAATGTATTTATATTCTATATAGATGTTGGTTTAATTGGTACATGAAGGTACATGAAGTGTGTTTTGATGTGTCAGTTATCTGAAAGAGGGCAATTCTTCTGTCACAGCACAAAGGAGTCATCAAAATCAAGATGCTAGTTCTATATACTTACTTTACATTCATCAGTTGTTTATGTTATGTAAGCCAGGCTATGTTACCAACACTATGTCATTATCTTAAAAAATTTAAAACATTAATAGAAAAGCTGGTTCTGAGAGTAAGAAGGATAAGGAGAGAGAGGGAGAGAGCGGAGAGAGGGAGAGAGAGAGAGAGAGAGAGTAACCTTCCTCTCTATCTTTAAATAAAGTAATGAAATATTATACACATTTGCAAAAATAAAATAAATCTTATTCATAAAAGTCATTGGTTTGTTTCTTTGTTTGTCTCTCTGTGCAGCAATGCATTTGGACCCCTTCACCGACTGGGATGAAACCAGCGTGAGGTGGTCCAGTTGGATCCTGGCCAGGTTTTAGGAGGGTCAGGGACTATTTTGTGCAACTCTGTGTGGATTCATGTATGGGACCAGCAGCTGCCAGGGGTTGTTGATCTTCTTAAGCTTTTTTGGAGGCTTTAAGGACATATGATATATGACCCAACATTGGGGCATTGTCTAGCGTTAGGACCTCCTTAGTAGAAAAGCCTTGAAGCTTTATTGCCAATATGTAAAAAATATATTTGTGTGTGTGAATATATATATATATTCACACACACAAATATATTTTTCACTACTCACAGAGAGTTGCTGAACCAGGTTGATATAAAGAAGTCCAGCATAGAAGGCTGGAATTGGTCACCCCGCCCATAGCATGGTCGCCTCACCCACAGCACACAATAGCTATTAATGTTCTCTTCTCTAGCTCTCTGCTAATTAAGCCAAGTAGGTCTTCCACCTGTGTGATAGTGTGTTTGTGTGGAGGGCCAACTCTTTGTGTGCCTAAAGTCTGCGTCCTACGTGCAATACCGAGCTCTTTCAGTATTTGATGACTATGGCAACTGAAGAGAAGCAGTTTCTGTCACTGCGTTTCCTTTTGCCGCCATATTTCTCTATGGGGATGAAGGGAAAATGGTATTTAGATTATTCTGCAGGTGATATGCTTTCAGAATTGTAAGTAAATTCCTAGCACCAGCTCAGGATAGAACATATTCACCCTCTGACTTTCTCTTCCTGCCGCTGTCTGTGTTCTTCAGCTTCTGCAGTAACCCATCTGCGTGCACAGGGGAATTAGCCCAGATTTGCAGAACTAAAGTAGAGGATATCGAAACAGTTCAGCACGATTGTGGTGAGACCAAGCACATCAAATTGCCACAAATCTCTTAAATGTACCACATATCATATTTTATATAAACACATATTTTTTTTCATCCAAGTCAATGATGACTATTACTTTTTTGCCTTTGCCTAAACATTCTAAATGTATCCAATCAATGCCTAACTCTTCCAGGTGCTCGAGCTAGCATTGTTATTTCTGTTTCTGAACACTTGAACTTGTAGCTCAGGCTATTAATTGGATTCTATCTGCATTAGGAAAAAAAATTTCACCTGAGGATATAGGACATGTAAAACAAGGTCTGATATATTATCTGTGAGCCTCAGGGGAATAATATCACTCCACTTCTAATTATTGGAGCTCACAATGTTACAATCTTGCATGATAGCGTGTAAGAATTTTTGTTGAATACCGTTAGTTAGAAATTGGGGCATGTTCATGCTATGAAGTAATGATAGTACGTTTTAATTTAATAAGGCAGTAACAGAGGCAGTGCTTGTTTAATAAGCAGATGTTCATCTATAGAATTATCTGCCCGTGTCTGGCACCAGTGAAAGACGTCAAACGGGATTGGTTGTCCAATAAAAGTCTTTATTACACAGTTTCATTACAAAATAAAGGGGTTCATTACAATGTATAGGTGTATAAATCACACATTAGATCAGCCAGGTTGTATGGTAAAAGTGCTCAGTGCTCTGTAGTCACACTGCAGTGTTAGTAGCAGAACTGAGAGTAAATAGTATGGAAAGAAAAGTGTCAAAGTTTGTGTTAATCATGTAGCAAAAAGGAAAGCTGGATAGCAAAGTAGTAGTAAATAGTGTAGACAAATGTTAAGCAGTAGGTTGAGGAAGGGTGTGGGTCCCTGCTTAGAACGGCCCTATTGCGATAAGGTAGTTTCCTCCCAGACAGTTTCGACCTGGCTGGGATTTCGATTGCATATGCCTCGATGAGGCCTAGCAATCGATCCACGGAGCACCGAGCTTTCGGTGCTCCGAAATGTAAGGAAATAAAGTCCCCCGCTCCTAATTCTAACCCTAACCCTCCCCTGTCATTACCCAAACCCTAACCATCCCTTCCAGGCAGCCTGACCCTAACCCTCCTTCCCCCGCACCCTGGAGAGGTAACTCACCTTTCCCTGCGGTCTGGTGGTAGCGGCAGCAGCGGGATAGCGGTGGCGGTGGTATTTCCGAATCAGAATGGGTGGGTATGCCGATTGGCATACTCAACCATTTAAAAAAAAATTCTAAAGTGGGGACTATTCGAAATAGGGACATCCGAAAAGGAACTTTCGTATGTCCCTATTTCGGAAAGAAGATTTTCTAACCAGGGACTGACAACGGTTGAGGAACTACATTGGGTTATTAGATTGGGTTATAGGTACATGCCTAGTGTACTTATAACCCAAACTAAGAATCCGTTTTTGGGCAATGATACAACCAACACTACAATGTTTTTGTAAACAAACCTTAATACACACATGAACGAGATCCATAAGAGCTATTTCGAGATGCTACAAAAAGAAGGTAACCACACCCCCAGTCTCGGGACTGGCACGTATGTGTGGTTTTAAAGTGCATGGATTTAAGTTCAGATGTGGTCCCTTATTATAACTCACATGGAGCCCATCTAGGTACTTAAAGTTATTCAGCATTGAAACGCAAATTTTTATTTATCTCTAGACTTTTATTTTACTATGACATTAATTTTGCGATTTGCTATTTACTAATACAAAAATGCGATGTTGTAAGTTTAACCCTTAATGTGCCTGGGAGCAACATGCTACCTGTGTAATGTATGCTAATTGCTATATATAGTCTTTTTTACAATTATGTTTAATTTTTATATATATATTTTTTTTCAAACAACATTTTAGAAAATTAATTTGAAACAACTTTTTATATAAACCATTATTTTAATGTTTTGTTTAATACTTTTTTAAAAAACCATACATAAATGAACTTAATAGTGGTAGAGGGCTACCTTATCTTTTCCCGTGCATATAACGTTTTCAGTCTCCGCCAAGAAATGGCTGTTTTAAAAATAGAGACAGCTGAAAGCTGTTTTTGTCTCCATATCATTTCATATTGAAAAACAGCCATTTTAGAATTTTTTTTTAGATTGGTTCGTATGCAGATCGACATACTTACCCATTCCTTATCGGAAGCCACCCGCCGGACCTGTTGCACCCGCCGCAGACCCCATCGGAGAGGTGAGTAACCTCTCAAGGGACTTTTAGGGTTAGGGTTATGCTCTGGGGAAGGGAGGTTAAGGGTTAGGGTCATGGAAGGGGAGGATGAGGGTAAGTGTCAGACTGCGGTTTGGAACCGACTGGGAGAGAACGGCCCTTCTGAAACACGGCCACCGAGACCAGAACCTGCACTTGTGAATCAGTCCTAATTTAAGAGGAACGCCCATACTGTACATTACTAGCCTGTGTGCAGCTCATTTGCATTATAAGCCTTGCCCCGCTAGCCACGCAGTGGGACTCATTCCGTGCCGATGCGTGAATCAGTCTTAAGTCAGTTGTCTGTGTCTGTGAATCAGTTGGCCGTAGTTTCTCTGCATATGCACAATATGCATGGGCATGCACAGTATATCCACCCATAAAATGACTCACAGAGATTCTGCATATACTTAAGTGTGAATCAGAACCTATATTATTAAAACTAATAATAAATAAGGGGTCCCAGGTCAGAAAGTATCTACTTAAGACTTTGTTTACAAAAGTAATAAATATAAAAAAAATCTACAACAGCAATTACACTTGAAAATACTTTTTAAATCCATTTATTATATTAATATCTAAATCAGAGTAAATACTGAACAATATTAGAAATATAGTTTACATTACGCTATTAAAAGGACATCATTTCAGCAGAAATCACCCAAACCCTTTAAAAACAAACAAAAAAAAGTACTTGTTGTATCTATTATCGTATTACAAATGAAGTGACGTCTCGCATGTCAGCATAATGGTAGACAAGGTGACCAAACACACGCTCTACTGAAAATCACTTGTAGACACTGTGGTTCGGTTCAATTGAATTCACTCAAGTACTGGTTAACACAAACAGTGTGGAGAGTATGACATGTCAAATTAGCAGCTTTGCAAATCCCCTGTTAATTGTTAGCCTAATTAAAAAATTGCTAATTATAATGTTTATAACTTCAAATAACTGTTCAGCTTTAAAGCACTGGCTGTCAGGTGTAAATAGGGGTCTAAAGGGAAAAAAATCAATCGACATCTGTTAATTTATCAGAGGCAGAACACTAAATTGAAAAATGGATTGCCTAATGCACTGTAAATCTGCCTTACGATAAAAGATCAAATCATTTGAACACCTGCTTTATAAATTGTACTGGGCTTTGTTACGGAGTAGCCCCAGGACTCCACTTGCTGAATTTAACCTTCTGTGCGCACAACTTAAAGTGAAACATATATTCAGATATTATAAAACCATATTTACATTGGTCCGGAGTCACAGTTATGTAGTTTTCGTCTTATGTACGTTGTTTTAAGAATTGAGCCACTATGCATGCGTCGTAGGTTATGTACACGATCTACGTACCATTTCTAAAGACCGCTCTTACGCAATCTACGTACAGAAATGGTGTGTAGATAGCGTAATTAAGCTCCTATGCATGCGTAGTAGCTCAATTCTTAAAACAACGTACGTAAGACGAAAACTACGTAACTGGGTAACCGGATCATTATGTTTAAACATAACTTAGAAGTGTGGCCCTTTTTATTCATTCAATAACTAGGGACCTGATCCAGATCTCCAAACGCATCTGGTGCGCGCATCCACAGATGTTACGCAAGAGGCTTGCGTATGTCCCCTGTCTTCATAAACAATGATCAGGCCCTAGTACCGGATTCACAGATCCGAAATTACTACATGCGCGTTTTTACGTAGCAAGGCATCACCCATGACACTCCCCTCGGCCAGATGGGTTTTCGGTAACTTCTGCCTCCATAGTGCACCCTTAAGTGTACGTGCGTATTTATCCAACTGCGCCCTCAAATGCCCATTTAAATGCTTTCCCCCCACCCACTTTCACGTAACTTCTACCGTACTGATAAAAACCACGCTCCTCCGTACGTATCGTGCTAAGTGCGATTCACAAGTCCGTGCCGAAAGTATTTACGTGCGTAAATACTACATAATGTGCGTGGAAAAAGTTACTACGCATGCGCATTTCTTCCGCTCCTAAAAATACGCACGAAACCCCACGCAAAAACGGATCTGTGAATACTATTGTATTTAGTTTTATTGAAATAATTCCTAAATCAATCCCATCATGGAACAGGTGAGTAAACTATCTGTGCAGGTTAGGGTCAGGCTTCAGGGAAGGGAAGGTTAGGGTCAGGCTGTAGGGGAGGGAGGGTTAGGCTGCGGTAGATGGAGGGTTAGGGTCAGGCTGCAGGGGAGGGAGGGTTAGGGTAGTGAGAGGGGAGGGTTTTTGTTGCAGGGACCCACATCCCAACACAAAGACTCAAAGGACAAGGAAGAAGGACACACACTGGCCTCCCAAACACCCATTGTACATTAGAAATAACCGATCCCTTATGTTGTTATGAATTAAACATTGGTTCTCTTCTGTAGTCCACATGCAGCTTGATAAACATATAATCAGGTAGAACACTACTACCGGAGTCCACACTGACAGATGGAAACTGTATAGTATCCATCCAATATAACAGCAGGCCCCATGACACGGATCAACCCTGCTGTAAATACTTCTCAGTCTTCTCTAGTAAAGCAAAAAGCTCTATTTTAAGTTTCCTTAAATCCACTGATTGTGTTGATATGATTTACATATAGAGGAGCTTTGCAAACTCATCTGGACTGGACCCAGTGACACGTCCACCCTGTACCCACGAAAGTCTAAGCTGTTCAAGGCTGGTAGCTTAAGACAGTGTTTGACACTCAGTTTATGAGTGCTGAGTGCTGTTTCTATACACATTGCCAGCATTTTCATAGGCTGCCAGCCTCTGCCAGCTGTCTGCACACACGCCAGATGGGATGGGCATCATGACTTACACATGGTAACTCTGATCATATATAACTACGTATGAAGGGTTGTGTCATCTCCATACACATTGTAGGTGGAGGGAGGAATTTCAATTCTACAGTATGGGCTGGGTTATTCACTTACATACGACATGGCGCTACGTACAATCAGAGATACGCTTGGAAAAGTTAAGGTAGAGTTTTGAACTCGTAAATCAGCTAAATTATGTACGTTCGAGGGGAGTGCAGAGGGGGGGTGCGTTATACTTAGTATTGTGCAGTGGCGTTTCTGGGGGCGGGCCGGTGTGTAGTGCGATCGCACTGGTCGCGCCTCTAGATAACTTATAGGGGGGGCGCTTCTTGCATCCCTTCCCGTGCAGTGGTCACATAGACCGCGGCTCTCACAGGCGCTGGCCGCATCTGTTATGTGATGCGGCCAGCACCTGTGAGAGCCGCGGCCTATGTCAGTGCTCTGTGGCACACCAGTGTTCAGGAGCAAGTTCCTAACCCCCCGACTCTGCCTGCTATTAAATAAAAAAAACAAGCGGCACCCGGCTTTCTCCCTCCCTCACGTCTCCTCTTTCCACTGCGTGCCGGCCGGGCGTGACGTCATCACACCGGCATTCGTAGTGACTGAGGAGTGCGTGGAGAGGAGCTCAGGGGGAGCCAGAAGAAAGAAAAGAAAGAGCAAAATAAAGAAGATAAATAAAAGGTAAGTAAAGGAGCAGAGGGGACAGTGTGTGTATGAGGAAGGGGCAGTGTGAGTGTATAGTGAGGGGGGACAGTGTGTGTATGATGAAGGGGGCACAGTGTGTGCATGATGAAGGGGCACAGTGTGTGATGAAGGGGTAACAGTTGAAGGGGGCACAGTGTGTGCATAACTGATTTATTTATTTTTAAAAAGGGGCGGCAGAATTTTTTTCCCACCCTGGGCTCTGCTAGGTCTAGAAATGGTAGTGAGTAACTACGATACGCTATCGTACTTAAAGTGAACTTAAGTCTGGATCTAGCCCCTTGTCACAGTTGTGGTCACCATACATAGGGGAAGCTGAATAAGACAGAGTCTATCCAAAGATCCTTCATGAACACATATAGGAAGTGAGATTAAATGACAATTAACCCCTTTTTATAAACATGCAGATTATACCTGATCCTTATCATACAGTTTATAATTAACTTTAGCAGCACAGAGCTCCCTGAATACTGGCCTTAAACCCATTAACAGACTATTATAAATGCATTAATTTCCAATCAAAACATATGTGCGTTTATGATAGATAACATATTCCACTACATGGATAATAAATGCATTCCGATGTGTATATTCATGGTTTTGTTTTATAGCAAGTATGTATAAATAGAAAGGACGTGCATAATTAGTCAGCTGACAGGAATGTCTTATTAAGAATTATTGCTGTTGAAAACAAAGATCCAATAAGGTTTGTCCTATGCCAACGTAATTTTACATGCTTTTGGTTTTATTTCACTGTCCTATTCTTCCCTTTATTCTTTAAATGGATGCTATGGTTGATTAAAATTTACTCTTTGCACAGTCTAGTGTCCACCGACAAATACATGGGCAAGAGGAAGGAACTGCCAACAATTAGGCTAAATGCAAGCCAGGCACTCCAGTGGGCTGTTTCTCTCTGTGGGCCGGAATGGTGGAATCTTGAAAGTGGCCAATTCTTCTGCCTCCCCAGTGTGGACAATGTCTGTCACTGCTACTCTTGTGCTTTGGACAACATTTGGTCAAATGTCCCCACAGCCTCCCATAGCCAACATGGGCTGGATCCATACTTAAGTAAGTGCTTGAAATTAGTTACTCCTGGGCTAAACCACGTTGATTGCAGGGGAGTCATATTTCATCTGTTGCAAACAGTATTAGAGTTGAGAGGTGATGTTTCCTATCCCAAGTCTAAATAACAGTGTGATTGTAAAGCTGATCACTATCTGTGTGCAGTAAGCAAATCAAAGATATATCCCTGCATGCAAAGAATACCATTAAATTGACTTCCCCTGCAATCAACATGGTTTAGCCCAGGAATAACTAAGTTCAAGCACTTACTTTAGTCTAGATCTAGCCCCATGTCCCTAACAGAAAATTCACCCCTGCTAAGGTAGTTTATTTCACTTTAATTCTTTAGTATATGCTTTAAGTCAAAATTTTCTAGACAACACACAATAAGACGTTCACTATAAATGCTATACACAATTAGTCACTAATCAAAGCATTAGCAGTGCTTGTCCTTAGAATTCCCAAGCCTACATTCTTCATCAATTTACATTTTTACAAATGCACTGATCATGATGCAGTCTTCTGTCTGATGTACTACACCTGTGGCTGAATGGTGATGTTTTATTACCTGGTATTGTCCTTTATGGTCATACAGTCCTCTATACTAGAAATATATATATATAGCTAAAGTTGATCCTCACTTATATAAATTCACACATAAAACACACAAATTTTGTAAAATGTTTGCAAATGACTTTTAACTATTCCTACTGACTAGATTTTCCTCATATCTTGGCCTTTTTTGTTTGCTATTCCACATCGACTCAAATTTCTATCCATTTGTTCTGTTTGCACTTAGTGTTAAATTAATAAGAATATACTAATTGATTTAAGCAACAAAATGTAACTGCGTTGTCGTAGTAAAAAGCAGCAAATAGACGAAGGGCGGAGTATGATAAAGCCTGACGATAAACTATGAATGATGAACATGAACAAACATAATCGTCATCGCCATGAAAATATGACTTCTCTGCAAATTACCCATCACAGATCAGAGGTAATATCATGTCAATGCCTACAAAGTCAGTGAACAAAATGCCACGCCATTCTTGATGTCAGTAATTTTGATTAAACAAATATTAATACTCAAATAGTTGTGCCCGGTTAAACCTTACCCAAAACAGAAAAGACTGCCATACATGAAGGGCCCACGTGCCGAGGAAAGTTGAATGAGGCTTCAGAATTCATTAAAACTTTGTTTACTTACCATTTAGCAGTTACTGGCTTTCTGTAGATATCAGGCAATGGAGCTGATGTCACCCATTCAATGTCCTACAGAAAGAGTGCATGACTCATAACTGTGAATTGAATGGGTGATGTCAGAAAGCTAGTAGCTGCTAAATGGTAAGTAAACAAAGTTTTAATGATTTACTAAGTGGCTACAATCTAGCTTCCCTACAATGTAGTGATAAAAGCATCAAAGCAGGGAAAGATATATCTGGGCCCATCAGTAACTATGGTCCCATGAACAGTATATGTAAATTTTACCATGCTAGGCATTTTGCAATTCCACAGTCGTGGGATAAATGATGTGTGGAACTTAACCGTTACCAAAAAAAGGGTCCAACATGATCTTACATCATTTTGATGGGCTTTTAGCTAGTATACTAATACTTTATTTAAAAAAATAATTCATTAATGCAGACCTTCCATGATAAAACCCACAAACGTGATTGGTAATTGGTATTGGTAAACATATTGCTAACATAAAAATGCAATAAAAAATTGCAGGTGCATGATATTAACGCTAGTAATACGCTAAAGTTACATGATTTACATATTTTAAGTACAAATAAAATCCTTGAAAATAAAATGTAAATAAGGACGAATCAGATTAACTTATAAAACATATCCATAATTTGACATCAATAAACGTAAACAAATAGTGGAGCGTTTTCCTAGTATTCATATAAAAGAGAGCATTTATCAGACAAATCTCTGGCTTCCTGCGGGATTCACTCTTATGCTCTTTCACATTCAGTAAACAATACTTTATGTCTTTTGCACAGATAGCAGATAATTACCGTAGTCTTCCAAACATGCTTGTTTCAGTCACTCTCTTACAGTAAACTTCCTTCATTATGACAGCAAAGGACCATCAAGGGAACTGAAGTTTATTATCCAGCTCCTCCTGGGCTCAGTGACTTGAAAAGGTCATATTCTTTTACAATATGACTGAGAGGAAAGCAATTCTAGGATAGCATCACAGGAAATCACTACCAGGATGGCAGCTTAATAATGTAATGTTTTCAAAGGAACAACATTGTGTAAACTGTTTATCTAATATTAGCATACTAGTAGTGTGTACTGTGAGATCGAAGGATGCGTGGGGGGTGTAGGGAGGAATGGTAATCGTGCAGTAAGCACCCTCATTTTCTGTGGGGCCGGTGTATAAAACTTAAAGTCCTATGTACGGAAGAGCCATATTTGTGGAGTGTTCTCTCCTCACACGTATGGAACTTAGGAGCTGACTAATGGAAGTTCGCTACTGGAGGTGTTATACTCGCAAAGAACTTCTGGATCCGACCCCTTATGTATGACTCCGCAAAAATAGAGAACACTTTATATTGTTTTTCTTCAGCACTGTGAAGATGGGGTGGAGCCACAATGACTCATTATGCCCCCTTGCCTTCTATCCCAATGAGATTCAAAATAGCATTAAACAATGCTGATCAAGGCTGAAGAAGCAATTTGTCAAAATTATGGCCGACTATGCCAAGTGCAAGTGGCTGGGAGCCCTGCCCTAATTTTCTCAGTTTCCAGGACATTCCAAGAGAATAAGCAAGTATGGAGCAACTAAAACTATAACAAACTGTAACAAACCCACCACCTATTCAAAAGGGTTGTTCTCTCACAAAAAGCTCTGAACTGGCTGGGAAATCGTTTGCTTTTGCCTTGCAGAGACAAAGCAAACGATCCCCGCAAGAGAGAAGACAGTGCTGTGAATGGTCAGTATAAATTTAACCACAACCCTTACACTAATTCCTACCTTAACCCTCCCCTTCCATTACCCTAACCTTAACCCTTCCTTCCCCGAAGCCTAGCCCTAAGACTTCCTACCCTGCAGCCTAACCCTAAGACTCCCTTTCCCGAAGACTGAGCCTAAGACTCCCTTCCACATAGCCTGACCCAAAGACTGTCCTTCCATTACCCTAACCCTCCCCTTCCATTGCTTTAACCCTAACCCTCCCCTTTTATTACCCTAACCCCCAATTCCCCGCAGCCTAACCCAAAAACTCCCCAGAGAGTGTTACTCGCCTCTACGGTTTATGGTGTTTCTGAAAACTGAATGGGTAAGTATGCCAATCGGCATACTTACCCATTCTGAATTAATTTTTTTAAATGATTGTCTTTTTGAAATAGAGACAGCTGAATATGCCTCTACTTCTCTACTTCTAAAAGCACCATTTACAGGCGCGACTCCCACCGGTAGTGTAGTTATAGGTCCCTGTGATTGCAATATCCAATGGCTTGTAGGAGATTAAGGGACTTGGAGCTCCACACTATTTTGTATAATAATTTATTTCTGTCACAGATCTCCAGAGCTCCGAGCTAGTTTTTTGTTTAGCTGCAATATACAAGTTATTATTGGTATTCGTAAGGGCCAAGAAACCTGTTGCAGACCCCGCAATGCTGAGGTGCTTTCAGAAATAGAGACAGCCGAAAGTTACTTTTTGACTGTCTCTATTTCGAATAGGGGGCATTTTTTGAATTATTTTTATGAATGGGTGAGTGTGCCGATCAGCATACTCACCCATTCATTTTCACAGACAGACAGACCCGCAGGAACCACCCTGATAGCTCTGGAGAGGTGAGTAACCTCTCCAGGGACTTTTAGTGTTTGGAGGGAAGTTAGGCTCTCAGGAAGGGAGAGTTAGGGTCATAGAAGGGGAGGGTTAGAGTCAGGCTGCGGGGAGGGGGATGTTAGGGTTAGGCTATAGAGAAGGGAGCATTAGGGTCAGGCTAGGGAGAAGGGAGGGTTAAGGTCAGGCTGCGTGGAAGGGAGGGATAGGGTAATGGAAGGGGAGGGTTAGAATTAGAATTAGGGGAAGGGTTGGGGTAATTTTTAGCCTTGCATTTTGGAGCACCATGTTTGTTGCTCCGGAATCGATTGCTATGCTTCATCGAGGCAAAAGCAATCGATATCCCAGCTAGTTTGAAACTGGCTGGGAGAGAACGGCCCTCTAAAGCCAATATTAGTGGGGCCCCACACCCCCAGGAAACGTAGGTACGAGCTTTGCAGGATATTCTAGCCACCTATATGCAGCCAATAGAATGGGGAATGTGTTAATGTAGAATGTTAAAGACAGAAGACGAATGAATAACAGTTCAGATCTGAGGACAAAACATGTGAGCACCGATATACAACATTAACAGAATAAATATGTACAGGAATACTGGAGACAGGCTGTAAAACCTTAAACTGTAGCGCTAAAGCAGAGCACACAACTAGACTATATAGGAAGCTACAGGGCTGACATCAGAAATTGTGCTGCCCTGTACCAATATACATAGTGTGATGTCACTTAGAAGTGGAGCATCATGGACCCTCCGGGAGGTCTTGTTTTCAAGAACTCATCCTTATGCATCATCCAGCTGTTGTTGTGTAGCCTTCCAGTAAGGTGAGTAACTAACTGAGGCCCTGGCTGGGGATACAGCAGTTCAGAGCCTGGGCCTGGGACACAGTTACTGTTTGAACCCCCTGATGGTGGTCCTATGGCGCTATTTAGTGCAGCATAGGCGGTGGAACTCAGACAATCAGCCAGGTCACACCTAACAAGGTGAAAGGGGATTTTTAAATGAGATCCCCAGAAAGTCTGTTTTGGCTGAAGTGCCTTTAACCTCTGAGCACAGGAAGAGATAGATGAGGCCTGATGCAGTGTGTGACAATTCTACTACATCAGGAACATACAAATAGTGAAAACTTCATTCTCTTACC
>WWET01001848.1:63214-76212 GCA_011038615.1 Limnodynastes dumerilii | reverse complement strand
CCCCCCCCCCTCAGTTGTCCTGGTGTGGATGCCATGTACTGTACTGTGTCTGAATATGAATATGTTTTAAGCATAGTTACCAAATTCCTGTTTGTCTCTTCCAGGAGAAATAAGCATCATGGGGTGGGGTGTGATTTATGCAGATCATTTCTGAAGCCACACCTCTGTTTAATAAAAGCTGCCATTCACAGGGTAACTAAGGGAGGGGCGGGACTTGATGCCAGATCTGGGAGATTTGCCGGCTCTCCCGGTTCTCTGGAAGCAATGCATGAATTTCAGGAGCCTCCCAGAAATTCTGGAAGAATCTACCGGTATGATTTTAAGCTAAATTTTAGAAGCAATAGAGCCGAACAAATGAAACAAGATTTTCGTAAAGCAGCAAATAAGTCAAAAGACCAGAAAAGAGGTGGGAAAAGCAGAAATAGAAAGGCTACGTATAGCACAAGAAAATGATTGTAAACATGCATTTCACATTCGCATGTCCATGTTATGCTGTCAAGGTATTTAAAAATATCCTTCTCTTAGAATCCTGTGGCTTCCAGGTTAATAAATCAGGTAACTAAAAATTACCCTTGGGACCTAAGCCTAACTAAAAATAATTAACAAAGCCTAGATAACCACAGTTAGGAAATTAGCTTGAAAAGCAGAAAAATTATTTTATACCCAGTTAAAAACAAGTTTGGTTAATCAAACTGCAAAATAAATAAGAAAAGAGTTGATCTCAGAACATCCCTAACATGAAGCTGGTTAATCATATCTCTTGTAATTTTCCTGTTAGATATCTGTTTTTAAAGTTCAGATCATCAGCATGAAGGATGCAAGAAACTCTACTGATTTTGGTGCTGGTAAGTGCACAAGGCACAGCACCTTGTAACATGAAAGCTAATTTATGAATAGATGCAAAGACCTTTCATGTAATGTTCCTATCCTGCAGAGGTTAATAGTGAAATAGCACACAGGCATGTCACACACACAGGGTGAAAGATAATTGACCAGTGAGAAATCCCCTTGTTGCCTCTCTACAACCCAGTCAATTACTTATTTTTCAGTCTTCATTACCTGTGTCAAGTATGAGACATCCGTAGAAGCACTTACTGCTATTCCGAGCACTGTCCCCTATAATCTTCCATTTTTATGTAGGAGAAATAGCTAGGTGATAGATGAAAAAGACACTTAATATATGGGCATATGTAGCAAGCAGATGAAATAAGCACAGTACCTAATATTCATTATAGAATACACAGATGTTTTTGTAACTCTTTAGGGTTACCCACATGCAGACAGAGCCATTCCTAGGAGGCAAGTGGACATTTTCCCCTTTGTCTAATTACCAGCACCTGCTCTGTGGGTATTTATATCAGCTCCTCACAGAGCAAGTGCTGTTTTTTGGGTTTCAAGTCTCCACTGAAGCTGTACTCCTGTCTGCATTTCTCTTGCCATGTTACCTGTTATTTGGTCCCAGCTACAAACTCGTATGCTGTATCCTTCAGTTGTACCAATCAATATTGGTCAGATGCCTTATTATATTACATTGTATATTTGACTAAACATCTGGATGACTAAAAAGGGAAGGATTATTGGTCAGGTCACCCCTTGACACAACATTGATGAGCAACTTACTCCACCGCATAACAACGCACTAGCTGGCCTTCTGAAAGACACATCACAGGGCCTCAATTATGGGTCCCTGACTTACATGTCCTGACACTAGACTATGTCAAGGAACCTCTATGACCTAGGCCTTCGCATGGCCAGGCCCCTTGGAAAGTCTACTGTTGCTAGCCACTGCAGTAGCAAACCCTGAATGCAGAGCCTGCAAATTAACCACTCCACCTTGTATTTCCCAATTAATTACCCTATTCGTGTTATTTCCTTTTTTAGATAGCGTTTATAAAAGGATCAATTCAGCAAATATTACTGTATAATAAAGAAGAAACAGAGCAATAGGGAACATGTCCGATTTCAATGGGCCTGTACATGCTAATTTTATTAACTAAATGTAATACTAGTTTTAGAAAAACCTACTGAAATGTATAAAGCTTTAACAAAATATTTTACATAACACATGAAAAATAAAAAGGATAAATATGACAAATACTTTCACAGTCTATTACCATTCTAGCATTTATACTTATTAGTACTGTTCCCTAGCTTACTCTTTACTAGACTTTTAAGAAATCAATACTAATGGCTTATAAAGTGAATACTTTACATTTCCTCTAGAATAATGTATAAAATAGGCTGTGCGTTATTACCGCTGTACTAAATAGACATACACGCAGTAGTACATATAATTCTATAATGTGCATTACTTTTGTCAATGATATTATTCCACCTCTTCACATAGCTAAGGCCCTCATCTACTGTATTGCATGTATCTTTTATGTTTGTATTGGTTTGGAAAGCAGCCTACTAATACCCTCCCATAACAATGTGTAATCTCCATGGTGTCCATGCCATTATGAATCTGCTGTACATGAAGGCAGTGAAGCAGCAGTCATTTATTAAATCAGGATCCACCAATTCTTATCCAAACCCCACCCTCAATCCTAGCCTCAAACCGAAGGGGATAGATAGCTCGAGCCGTGGTAGAAGAAAAGAACAGCAGCAGAGACAGAAAGGAGGAGTGGAGAAAGAGTGGACAGAGAGACAAAAGTGACAAGGGACAGACACAGGAACAGGAGCAGGAAAATAGAAGAAATGTATTTATAGATTGATTTTATGTTGTGTCGATTATGTTTATGTTGGACTTATGAACGGGTATCATGTTGAACATATAACTGCCAGCCTGGTACCCCTCCAGCACGGTACTACTCCATTTAAATAACTATGGGAGAATGATATAGCCAATGGTGTCAGTTGTATCATTGTCCATGATCGTCACTGAGGTGACTGTAACCGGTCCGTGTCCTAGGCATTAGGGGCCTGATTCACAGTTAAGAGTGAATTAGCTGTGGACAGATCCGCACCTAACTCACTCATCCAGCCCCCAAACCCGCCTCCTGTTTTTAGGTACCTTAGGTACCTTATGTCACTTAAGAGTGCCACAGGGCTGCCTTAGCTTACCGTGCGTAGTTTCCTTCCACACAAAGAGAATGGATCTCCCTGATTCCCTCCACCC
This sequence comes from Limnodynastes dumerilii, assembly GCA_011038615.1. Classification (NCBI taxonomy): domain Eukaryota; kingdom Metazoa; phylum Chordata; class Amphibia; order Anura; family Limnodynastidae; genus Limnodynastes; species Limnodynastes dumerilii. Next base: position 73,091 of record WWET01001848.1, on the reverse strand, counting down.
TCCCCGGTTAATCTATATTCCTCCACCCACCTCCCCCCTGAGGCTGCCTTGGCACGCCTCTTCCTGCCTAAGCTACTAGATGCAGTCTTTAAAGACCGCATGTAGTCAATCTACGGGCCTGATTCAGAGGCTGAAAATAAGAACTTAAAGTTACACCTGAGCAAAACCATGTTGATTTCAGCTGGAGTCAAGTTAATTTTATTCTATGCATGCAGGGAGAATGCTTTGATTTACTTATTGCACACAGATACCTGATCAGCTTCACTTTTAAACTGCTAATTAGACTTGAGCTGGGAAACATCACCTTTTAACTATAATACTGTTGCAACAAATGAAATTTGACTCCCCTGAAATCAACATGGTTTAGCCCAGGTGTAACTTTAAGTTCTTATTTTCAATCTCTGAATCAGGGCCTACGTGCCTAAATGGTACGTAGATTGCGTAATTGAGCTACTTATGCTTCTTTAGTATGAATCAGGCCCTAGGTGTCCAGCAAACCGACTTCATCTATGCTGAACGCATTCTCATATTCTTTTTGGTAGTTAGAGTTCACCATTGTGAACATTCTGTCGGCTCCGTGAAGTGTCTGCTTATGAAGATACATAATATTAAGACTTTTTCAATATACGATATATAAACTGTGTTAATCTAGTTCAAATATCTTGTGCAAACTATATAAGAAAGAAGCCTAGAGTAATACCCAATGTAATTAAAGAACCTCTGAAGTCTGACAATACAAATCACACTGCTTTTCATGATGCACCTGAACAACGCATTTAAAAAATCCTCTATGTACGTATCAATCATATTATGTCCTTCACTAAAGTTTATGGAGCATTGCTGTTCACCATTCTGCAATTACACACATAGCAGGAATCAATGTCTAAAAGAGCCAAGTATATAAACCATTTAGACACAGGGTAATAACATTTCAAGTCTGACTTGTTATTTTTCTTTAACATACCTTCACTTTACAGTGTTTCAGAGAACAGGACTGCAGATGTAAAATACAAGTCGTTCATGTTTTTAAATGTAGATATGGCAATTCTAGTTCTTTATTTGAAATTCAAAGTCAATTTATATACCCCCAGAAGTTTCACTAATGGACTCTGTGAGTTGGACTTAATTTTGGGGTTCTTAAGTCCTGCCTCGTCTCATTTTGGTTCTAGTTTTATACCGTAATAGTAATTTATTCATTTTTCACCTGACACACAGAGAGTGAATGTATTTCTATTGTATATCAAAGCACCTCATATAAAAGACACAAAGGGCCGTATTCAGAGATCCGTTTTTTATGTACGCAATTATACGCATGGCGGGAGCAAGATAACACCCATCAACAACCCCGACACTCCTCTCTCCCGGACGTGCTGTCGGGGACTTACGAGACCCTCGACCACTCTGTTCTTTACGAGCGTATATGTGCTCCGTCCGTGCGATTTTTTATAACCGCGCCTCCATGCGTTCATTTAAATGCCTCCTCCCACCCACTTTTACGTAAATTTTCCTGTGCATCGGATTTCCGTGCGTTTGTCCCCAAGTGCGATTCACGTGTACGTCTGTTAGGCGTTTACGTGCGTATAGTCTACTTAAAGTACGTAAATAAAGTTACTACGCATGCGCAGTTGATCCGATCCTAAAAATACGCACGGAACTCCCCACGAAAACGGATCTCTGAATATGGCCCTTTGGCCAAAAATCCAAAAAACAACCAATGATGTAATTTCATTCAGATGAACTTGGAGTTCGGTATTTTCAGATGCTCCATATGCACAGAGGTCTGAAAGTCTGCATGTGAAAAGAAATGCCATTGAATAACATCTGTCGGCAGCATGGTGGCTCAGTGTGGCCTTTGTATGTTCTCCCCGCGTCTGCAAGGGTTTCCTCCGGGGGCTTCGGTTTCCTCCCACACACCGAAAACATGCTGTTAGATTAACTGACTGCTGATTAAATTAACTCTATTGGTTTAGATCCTGAGCTACGTACGCTAGCGTATTTACGCTAGCCGGAGATGTAAAAACGCTATTTTGTATGTACTGCGCATGTGCGCGGCAGATGTTACGCCACGTAACTCTGAACATACGTACCAGCCTCGTATCAACAGCGTAACTACGAACGAAGGGGTGTGACATCCATACGACACCCGTAATTACGCTTCGGAGGCGGGGTGAGGCATTTAAATCAGTACAGTATGGGTGCGCTTAGGCACTTACGTACGTGAAAGCCTTTACGTACGTCAGGAGTTACGCTTTGAAAAGTTAAGGTAGGGTTTAGCAAGCGTAAAACTGCAAAAGTACGTACGAGCGAGAGGAGTGTCTAGGGGAGGGCATAGTAAATGCGCTACGACGCCTTGAAACGTAATGGAAACGTTGGTTTGGATCTGGCCCATTGTGTGTATGTGTTAGGGACCTTAGTATGTAACGCCAATAGCGGCAGGGACTGGTGTGAATGTCTAAAGTTCTCTGTAAAGTGATGCAGGCAATGCGTCGCACTATATAAATAAGCGATAATAATATTAATAAAGCTCCCCTGTCACTCCCACCTTCTGCACAGAGCTCTGGACACTTACATGTCTAGAACCCTGCATTACGTTCTAAGAAGTGCATACTGCCGCCCACTCATCCTTAATCTGCATGCCTATCCTTGCCCTGTTGTGGGGATTAGGCATACGGATGTTCAGGAATCATTTCTGGTATCCCCCACTATTAATAAATGAGATAAATTGGGATATTCCAATAAAATTGACACATTTAGGATGTATATATTGCTGAAGGTGACCCATAAAATATAGGCAGGAGGATACATCATTATACCATCGAACTCTAGTCTCTAGTATACTTTCCATTGTATTTATCTATGGTCAAGTCACATGGCATGCTGCAGACAGAATAGATACCAAAAAGTGAATTAAACTGCATTAAACTGTAAAAACCTCAAAGTCTCCACAAAAAAATGGCTCCTAAGGATTCTAAAAGAATTGAGGTAACCTAGAATCCTAAAAATGACATTTAAATTAATTTTGCTACTTAAAATAAATAGTAAATAGTTAAATATGAACAACAGGGTTATCATCACACTATATTAATATTTCACCTTCAATTGACAGGGGATCTCCACTGGGGTGAGATGGGAATTATTATTAGTATTGGCTTCTGCTGCTGGCTTCTAATTGGCAGCAGTTAATTAGAAACTGGCAGGCAGTACACAGTGCCATTACAAGTCATGTAAAACATTTAGCACTATTTAGCATCCCAACACCTCTTCCCAGCCAAACTCTGAAGGAAATCAACAAACGAAATGATCTAAAATGTATATAAAAATCTGTATTAAAAACTATCCAAAATGTCTTCTTTCCACCCAAGATGCATTAAGTATACAGTTCCAGAATGGACAGTAAATTAGGCACACATAAGGGCCAGATTTACTAAGCTGTGGAAATTGAAAAGTGGAGATGTTGCCCATAGCAACCAATCAGATTCTAGCCGACATTTTCTAGGATGTAATAGGAAAGTGAGAGATAGAATCAAATTGGTTGCTATGGGCAACATATCCTCTTTTCCTTTCCCGTAGCTTAGTAAATCTGGCCCTTGGTGTCTTCTAGCTTTAGTGGTTTTATGATTTCTACCTCAATTCTCATTTGCCCTTATACCAAAGAACCGGTTGCAGTCCCCGCAATGAAGGCTCCTTTCAGAGACAGAGACAGCCGAAAGTTACTTTTCGGCTGTCTCTATTTCAAATAGGGGCCCGTTTTATAGGGAGGGTTAGGGTCAGGCTGCGGGGAAGGGAGGGTTAGGGTAATGGAAGGGGAGGGTTAGGGTTAGAATTAGGGGAAGGGTTGGGGTAGTTTTTAGCCTTACCTTCCAAAGCACCGCATTTCGGTGCTCTGTGGATCGATTGCTATGTCTCACTGAGGCATAAGCAATCGATATCCCAGCCAGTTTAGAGAACAGCCCTATCAAAATCTAATTCTTAGCGGGGACCCACATCCCCACAGAACAATAATCCTCATTAGTGGTACAGAGATTATCTGGAGCCTTAAATGGCCCACATCAACCTACCTTTAATTCACTGAGTCTAACATGTTCAGATAATTTAGGTAGTAAAAATAATTTTAAAAAGAAATGATTGTCCTGGCTTTTATATACTGTATAAATGACCAGTATAATGAAGCTCAGTCAGCAGATCTGCTATTACCATGACCAGCTCTTCTGGCAGAGAACGTCAATAATAAGCCCACGGAAAATAAATTGTGTTTGTCACGGCAACTAGACTACCCTTGCTTGATGGCTTCTTGACACACTGATGTCAAGATGTTGATGTGACATTCAGATTACATTTTTCTTTGATATTTGGACTTCATGCACAACATATTAGTCCATATACTGTCAGTCTCACCGAGTAAACTTGATGTCACATCGTAAATCCTTATTTTATATCTGTTTATCAAGAAAACAAAGTTGATATTTTTCTATTCTCTGCTTTATTTACAGGGAAAAAAAAAACAGGAATAGAACTACTGCAGACGCTGGACTTGCAAGAAGGCCCACAGGCTTGTCGATTATTATTGTTCAATATTCACAAACAAAAGAGAGATAGAACGCGAGGGCATGAATATAAACTGGAGGGTGGTAGATTCAGAGGAAATGTGTGGAAAAATGACTTCACTGAAAGGGTGATAGATAGGTGGAAGAGCCTCCCATCTGAGGTGGTTGAGGTAACACAGTAAAACAGTTTAAACATGCTTGGGATAAATATAAAGATATCCTAAATCTTAAACTATATTAAGGGGAAATAGAGTCTAGGGTCAGTATAGTTTTACATAAACAATTGGTCAGACTGGATGGGTCATGTGGCTCTTATCTGCCGTCACTTTCTATGTTTCACATCACCACACTTTAAAAACACGTGTTTTTGCCGGGCAAATTTCCATGTACAAAAAAAATGCATTATAAGTCCACCTATTACCCGGGAAATTCCTAAGTCGGACCGTTTCACATACATCAATTTTTCGTGTCTGCCCCTGCAAACAACTGTCAATCGGCCTAAAGAGGAGCTTTTATTGGCTGGAAAAAGTAAATGGGACGTAACTTTTTGCACACAATGCACGGGACTTTTCAAAAAAACAAGGACAGAAAGGAGACAGGAAAATACAACAGGAGTAAGTGGAATTTTGTAGTAGTTTCTGGTCCACCAGCAGTTCCACTATTCGCCGCTATGAGTTTACTAGTTGCTTGTCTCCTTTCTGGTCCACAGGCATAGCAATAGAAAACAAAGCTCTCCAATAAGTCTTTGTGAAGGACCCGTGTTGAAAAAACCTTTCATGCTGACACCATTCCGGTGTGAGATCAGGGAAAATCCCTTATTTATTCCCATGTCTGAATGCCGGGTTATTAGACAAAAAAAATAGGACCTTTCACATCACCACCAAATACCCCAGTATTTGGTAGTGATGTGAAAGGGGTATAAAAGAGCTTAAAGACGTAATGGTAAAATCATTAACCAAATTATTCAACAAGATATAGGTGTAATTCCAGAAGACTGGAAAATAGCAAAGGTTGTCCCTGTGCATAAATGCAGAAGTAATAAAGAAACTGGCAGCTAACGAACAGAGAGCCTTGCAGCAGTAGTGGTGAAACTGATGGAAACATAGTTAGAGGAACAAAATGTAGAATCCAGCAACTTACAGGATCCCAAACAGTAAGGATTCACTTGGGGAGATCATATAAAAAAAAATGTATTAACTTTTTTTGCCTGGGGTCACTAAAGTAGTGGAGAGCTGTATTCATAACTTATCTTATGAGAAAGGTAATGTTTGGTTGCATAGGGGGAGAAATGAGCAGTTCTTCTGGAGTTCATATTTCCAGAAGAACATAAATACATTAGACACAGTGCAAAGAGGAGCATATGGTGCATAGCATGTGTCACACAACATACAAAGTAGACTAGAGGACCAAAACAGAGTCTCTGAGCGCTGAGCATTGCCTATCCACAGCCTGCCAGCAGTTGACTGTGTTGCCGTTGCCCCTCCTGGCCAGCAGTGAGAGCCTGTTTGAAGAGCAATAGCACTAAATTGTCACTTAGAAGGCCTCGTCTGCCCCTCGCCAGTGCTTCAGATGGGCTCAGGATATTCCTAGAGAATATCCTGAGCCCATCTATCTGACCAAAATGATACAACAAACAGTTCTTTAAATGAGAACAACCAATAACAGCAGTTGCCAAAAACTGGCATGGTGAACGCACAGCCTTTGTGGCAACTAGTGGTTGTGTTGTGAGCAATTCACTGAGATACCAAGGGGCTGCCTTGAACCAGTAAACATTATTAAGTGCTGACTTCTTTTTACATAGCTGAAGTGAATGGACATGCCTGTCTGCACATTAATATTTATCATTATTGGCTGGGGGACTTGGAGGGGATCCAGTAACTGGTTGTGAATGTCATGTGAATTGCTCACATCCTACCTTGGCAAACCCTCTTAAGCTTGTACCCATTCTCCATAAAATACATCTCATCCATTGCATAATCATTCCCAGTTGCTAGTTTTCTGTACCTATGTGGTTTGCTGTACCTATGGTCTAATTTTCAACAGATCAGTTCCCAATACTGAACAAGAAATCGCAGTGTTTACAACAGACTGCAAGGAGACAGCATGGACACAATGGGTGATCTGGATTTGAATGTTCCAATGGCGAGAGGTAGTATTTCCCCCCTAACTCTAATCTTAACCATCCCCTGCCCGCAGCCTAAACCTAACCATCCCCTGCCCGCAGCCTAACCCTCACATTCTTCTTTTACAAGCCTAACCTTAACCATCCCTTCTACGCGGTCTAACCTTAACCACCCCCCCCACCACAGCCTAACACTAACCTTCCACTTCTAGCAGCCTAACCATAATCATCCCCCCCACCACAGCCTAACACTAACCTTCCCCTTCTAGCAGTCTAACTTTAACCATCCCCTCTCTGCAGCCTAACCCTCACATTCTTCTTCTAGCAGTCAAACCTTAACCGCCCTCTCTCCGCAGTCTAACCCTAACCTTCCCCTTTTAGCAGCCTAACCTTAACTGTCCCCTCTCTGCAGACTAACCGTAACCTCCCTTTTCTAGCAGCTTACCCTTAACCATTCCATTCCAGCAGCCTTATCTTAACTATCCCCATTGGGGAAAGTACAGTTCTGTATTGGGAACAGGTACCTTGTCGAAATAGCAGCTTTCACCATTGTACCTATTCCCAATAAAACTATTCTTTACTCATAGCCGCAATGAACCTACCAGCTGTATCCGTGTTGAATTGGGGTTGAAGGCCCAGATTCACAACCCAGTCCACATATGTCCTTAATTTCCCGATAGTAACTATTTTAAGTAGTCTACGTTTTGTTTTGTTATGTAGTCTTTAAAGACCGTATATACGCAATCTATGTAATGAAACGATACGTAGATTAGATAAAATAGTTACTGCACATGCGTAGTAGCTACTATCGGGAAATTAAGGACGTATGTGGAAGCCGTACAGGGTTGTGAATCCGGGCCGAAGTTTTTGGGCTCAAAAATAGTCATCAAACACTGGATCAGTGAAAGTAATATGTGCTTTGCTGTTAAAATTATATGAAAACTTTTTACTTCTTTTATGTTTATGTTCATAAATATAAGACATTTGTTTGGCTGTTGAATAACAGTTCATGCCCATGGCGTTTCATGGTCTTGCTTTCTGACTAGATAATTTGTAGATTTATCGGTGTGCGGGGTATTGTAATAAAAAGAACGTGGTATAGGTATTGGTATAAAACACTTTCTGAAGACTTGGCAATTTATTTTTGCAATTTAACTGAACCTCTTTCCTTCTCTCACTGCTTATCGGGATATTGTTCTCCAATGATGTTTAGCCAGCTGCTAGTTTCCATTAGTTGCACTGAAATGAATGACACTAATATGAAAGCATAAAACATTCACCTACTTTTATTGGATAAAGAAAGTGGGACTTATAGGGTCTATTAGGTTTTCTAATTTATTTTGACTGTTAAAGAATGATATTTCATAGTTTGCAAAGAAATTATAGCTAATGTGTAATTTGGTGTGAAAGGAGAAAAAAGAGAAATATGAGCCTTGCCAGTTTCTTCACAGCTTCTTGAAGCTCAACCTATCTCTTTGCTCTACTAAAAAACAACATAATGGCTTAAAAATCGAGCTTAAATTTAAACCATTTCCCGTAATTACCACCCTGCTCTGTACTTAAGGAGGAATCAATTCATTACTTGTACTTAGCAGAGTTTTAAAAAGAAAGGGGTAGGTTGGCTTCACTGACATAAAGAAAAAGCACTGTAATACCATTAGAGGTAGCAGATACCGGCTGACCACCCTGATCATTATATAGCATGTATGCTGCACCAATCAGCAGATACCAGCTGACCATCCTGATCATTATATAGCATGTATGCGTAGTAATTTTATTTACACTATTTATGTTGCATTTACGCACTGAGGTCCATTAGGCCCGTACTTGTGAATCGCACTTGGGGACATACGTGCGGAGGGGCGTGGCTTAAATCTGTACGGATAAAGTTACGTGAAAGGGGGGGAGGCATTTAAATAACCATAAGGGCGCGGTTAGTAAAGTACACACATACGTAGTAATATTATACGCACGTAAATGCACATGTAGAGTTAAGGGTGCTCTATGGAGGCGGAAGTCACCGAAAACCAGTCCGTGTGAGGGGAGTGTCATGGGTGTTGTCTTGCAACGTACGTGCGTATAATTGCGTACCTTTAACTAACGGATCTGTGAATACAGCCCTATATAGCATGCACGCTGCAGCAATTGGTCAAAACATACACAAAACAATACAGAAATGCAAAGGAGATATGACCAATGCTGTGCCAATCCCATGAGCATGGCAGAGCGGGATTAGAAATCCGCCCGAGGAACGGGCAGTGTACATATTACACAATTTACCTGGATATTGGACCATGTTGCCAGAAGCCGGGAACATCGTGGAAGTATGTTCCTAGAACACTCATTATTTTACAAAACGGGGCTGGCACCTTACCTCCTGTACCCTGGCACGTTACCTCCTGTACCCTGGCACGTTACCTCCTGTACCCTGGTGCTCCTATATTTGAAATGTGCCAATGAACACACTGTAGGCCTTTTCTTTGCTGCTGATCTCATGATCTCATTATTACACTGAACTCTGCTTCTCTGCTGCCTTAAAAAAGCCTCAGACTCCGCTACAACCAAGTCTGATAACTGACCACTTCGGGAATTTGTAGCATATTATCAGACTTAATAAATAGAGATGTTGACATTTAAATATATTTACCCTTAGGCATTTTAACATTTATATCATTTTCATTCATTCTCCCATTACCCTTTATCCTTTTTTCTAAAAGGTTTAAACTACAATTGTTAATTATTTTAATCCTCTAGCATGTCAGAGCTGCTCTATGAAGAGAATTAATCTCAGAACAGCACAAAGCAGATCTGTGTCTTCCAATGCCTGCAAGAATTTTCCTTAGCGTTCTTGTTATAAAGGAACACTTGAATTCATTACATTTATAAAAAGAGTGAGAGGGAGAGAAGGAGAGGGAAGCTGAACAGAAACCTATCAATCACCCTCAGGAAAACGCTTGTCAAGAAATGTGGATTTCCCTCTAGTGGGCTAATTTTCAGCTGCTTATTACACATAAAGTAGCATGATACACTATGCGGAGCTGTGATATCAGAGCATGGAGTGAGAGCCGGCAATGCAATATAACGGCACTATTTCTTATTAATACCTTTATTTATAAACAGAAGACATGCACCATACAATATGACATAGTGGTGCTGATCCAGCGCTACGCCCGCCGCTGTAGGTATGGCGGGGCTTTTTGTTGGAAAAGAT
>WWET01001848.1:41360-56648 GCA_011038615.1 Limnodynastes dumerilii | reverse complement strand
TCCCTACACTGCTTCCGCTTTCATATGATTTTTGAAGTTTAAGAAGAATTGTATCTCTTAATATAGGTATGAATAGTATTCAGTTGCAAATTGCTCAATCACATTTCTCTAGCCTTTTTTGCGGACTCCCTATACTATGGAGTGAAAGAACGTACATGATAAGCTTATGGATTTATATAGTTTTAGCAGCAGTCTGAAACCTTTGTCTGTTTCATTGCAAGAAAGTCAACCTATATTCCAGGAACAATGAAGTGACTTTTATGATTGTCTCAAGTCCTAAACTGTGTTTTGACTTAAGCTTTTCAATGGCTTCATGAGTCATCAGCCCAAAGTCATAACAGAAAACTATTTAATCAGTAAGAAATGTCCGTGGAGGTTGATAACGAATACAAAAAAATATATATATCTATATATCAAGGTGTATAATAAATACCTATTTTTTGTATTTATTTTGTAAAGGGCCAAAGAGGGGCATTTTAAGAAGTGAGGGGGTCCTTGTGCAGGATTTGTACATGCCCCCCCCAACCTGAGATGGGACTGTCCCGATTCACGAACCTGAAAAGGTCCCACCGCAGGGGAAGGAGGGGCTCATTACTTCTTTCCTCCAGGGGATCTTGGAGGGAAGAAATGGATGCCGAATGGGCCCTTCCCCTGCCAACCCTGTTATGCGGACTTGGGTGCAGGATGAATGCCACAGGACCCCCTGTTCTGAAGGGGCCCGTGTGCCGGCGTAGTTAAACTGGGTTACGCCGGCTGAACTTAGGGTAGCCTTCAGCCGGCGTGACCCAGTGTAATTACGATCTGGCAGGGGGCGTGTCGGGGGGAGTGTTACTCTGGATCAGGCCCATAGTGTGTATATTTGCGTACTTTATAAAAACGGATCTGTGAATACGGCCCTATCATGCCGATTACACAACAGCCAGCAGTAGGGGCCACGGACAGGATGCAGACCCCTGCGCGCTTTCCATACGTGTGGGAGTCTGAAAGTCTGCACGGAAGAGGGGAGCGATCTCCCCCTGTCACTCCCCTCTCTTATGCGGAGTTAATGTCCATAATCCACCCTTAACTTCTTTGCACGGATCTTTTTACTGCTGCCCCGTTTGGCTAATCTGGATTGCTAACCCCGCCTCCTTTGCAGGGTTTTGCCACGCGGAAGGCAAGGTCTGCTTCATCGGACAGATCACCATGCGGACAGAACTTTTTTCTGTCCGCGTGGAAATCCCTTGCGTAACATCTGGCGCACGCATGTGCAGATGTTTCTTGCACGAGACTTCCTTTTCCTGTATAGGGCCACCTTTGTGAACGTGCATATTTTTGCAGGAGAGGTTTCAAGAAGAACTTGCAAACAGATCCACTGGTAACTAGACTGTAGTGTGTAGAGAGGCATAGTGCAGCTGACCAGGACTTCAATTTGTGAGTTTAGAGATATCTCATAGTTGCTGACTTCCGAAATTCGGGCAGTTCTTCCGGTATCCCGGGAGAGCCGACAAATCTCCCGCAATGGACTTGAGGCTCGTTGTTTCCATTAAACCACGGCCTCAAGTCTTGCCCCCCTGCCTGGCAACACTAGTTTGCGTCAGCAATCCACACCCCATCTCTTTGAAACCCCGAAAGGGGTAATTGATAGTCAAGGGGCGGGACTTAATGACACAATTTGCATAAATCGCGCTGTTAAACGCGATTAGAGATATCTCATATTTGCTGACTTCCGAAATTCGGGCAGTTCTTCCGGTATCCCGGGAGAGCCGACAAATCTCCCGCAATGGACTTGAGGCTCGTTGTTTCCATTAAACCACGGCCTCAACTCTTGCCCCCCTGCCTGGCAACACTAGTTTGCGTCAGCAATCCCCACCCCATCTCTTTGAAACCCTGAAAGGGGTTATTGATAGTCAAGGGGCGGGACTTAATGACACAATTTGCATAAATCGCGCTGTTAAACCCTGCCCCCTGCATGCATCTATGGCTTCCCTTCGGGAGAAAGTTGGCAACCCTGAAACATCTGATTATGATAAAAATGTTCAGTGTTTACCAAGCTTTGCTCCAACATACTGTATGTCAAATGGGTTTTTAGCACAATGTGCAAAATATTAATGTGCTACAAAATCATAACAGAAAAAAATAAACTTGAATATACACTATTTTTTTTATAGAATGGTTTGCTTTACTTTGATGTCAATTTTTATATAACTAATCCTGACATACTGCTTGTTCTAAAATATCAGCCTTGCAATTCAGCTGAAGAATGGAAACCTAACAGTGTCCTTTCCTGTCTTTAACGTACACTATATTTTGAACAAAGTATCTCTGGAAGACATGGCAGCCTTTCCTCAATATAAAACTTGCTTCATCATTCAGCTTGTGACTGACAAACTCAGAAAGCTTTGTTTGTTCTCAAACTCTTCCCTGCAGTATGCCCTGAGGAACCCAGGACTGGCATAGATTATTGTCTCCACCACCATGGGATTATAGGTCTATTAACTGGTGGCTGAAAACTGAGGAAAGGAAAGGTACATCGTGCAATGAGATCGTATTAAAATGTCCACAAAGCCTAAAATAGATGTTGTTTAATAAAGAAAAGTCAGGACCATTTTTATAAAGTGGTACCACCATTATATGACTGAATTTTCTGTCTTGTTCATTATCACACTCACCTCCAAAGAAGATAAGAGTTTAATAAAGTAAAAAAAATTCCAGGCATCCTTCAAATCTAAGCACTGATGGACGTTGCCATTAGCAATTTGGTAAGACAATGTATTAGTGTGTACACTCTCACAATGATGATTTATCATACTATTGCACATCTTACTGTATGATTTTATAACCTTTTTAGTCTTCATGATCAACAAAGTAACAATGGACTGAATCCAAAGTGTAAAAATAAGAAAAACAGGTGGAAATTTACACCTGGAAAAAAATCATGTTGAATTGCTGCGGAGGTAAATTTTATATTTATTTCAAGCTTAGTTCGAGATTTCTAAACCTTTTACCCATATGTAATAAATGATTCATTTAGTGGACTTTAGACTTTAATTTATTGGTTTTCTGTTAATGAAACAATAAACCTTGTCTTGGACAAATAATAACATTCACAAAATATAGATATCGAAATTCTCAGACTACTGAAATGACAAATATTAGAGCAATCAGTCTAGATTAACAAATAACCCAGTTTACGGGTTACCTTAAATTACATAGCTAGACCATCCTATACATTAGGCAACCTAGGCTCCTGCCTAGGGTCCTGTAGATACTGAAGAGCCTAGGTTACCTAACCTGATATTATGTTGGCTATTTTGTGGCCAGCAATTGAGAATAAGGCAATGGAGCTGACTTCACCCAATGTCCTACAGAAAAAGTGTGTGACTCATGCTGTGAATTGCATAGGTGATGTCTGCTCCAATGCCTGATCTCTGTAGGAAGCCAGCAGTTGCTAAAGGGTAAACATATTATTAATGATTTACTAATGGGCTGCAATCTAGCTTGCCCACCATGTCACGAAATCAGCATCATGACAGACCAAGCTCTATCTGAGCACAGCTGTATAAACATTTTATTTCAAGCAATGCAAATGCCATATAAAGTTTAACAGCCATTTAAAAAGCTGACCTACTTCCAGATTTTTCCTAGCTGTGATACCATCTCTAATATAGGGCTTAACATAAAATATTAATGAATGTCTATGTATAATGCCAAAATACTAACATGCTATAATAAACAGTACAGTGTTTAAACATAAGACTTGACATATGTATGTAATAGGATGTTTCCGAGTGAAACAAGCATTCCTTGGCCAGCGGAACTATAAACCTGTATGATTAAATTAGTTTCTGCATGTTGCGGCGGAGTTCACCTTCCCCCAGGACGATGAATAGAGTTTTCTCTTTGAATGTGAACATTTCAGATCAGTATTTGTCTAAAAGAGAAAGCTAAGGCGGAATTTCAATGCAAGGTCTGATCAGAAAGTACAAATATATGTAAATGACATTTGTAGAAGGTATAGTTACAGCGTGCTCAGGCATAGATCACATTTTACTGCTTGTAATAGTAACACAACCAAACAAATGCAATAAAAGAACATCAAACGATTCTGTCCATCAACAATAATGTGTATCAGCCCAAGCAGTTTATGTGTTGTATAACCACAGGGGTGTTTGTATTGTAATCAAGATTTATCCATTAAGGGCTGGATCCAGACATAAGTAAGTGTTTGAAATGAGTTACTCCTGGGCTAAACCATGTTGATTGCAGGGGGAGTCAAGGTAGTTGTATTTTTTGTATGCAGGGATATACCTTTGAATTGCTTACTGTACACAGATACTGACCAGCTTTATTATCACACTGTTATTTAAACTTGGGATAGGAAACATCACCTCTCAACTCTAATACTGTTTGCAACTGGCAATCAACATGGTTTAGTATAGGAATAACTCATTTCAAGCACTTACTTAAGTCTGGATCCAGCCCTAGGTCTTTTATATTTTGTAACAATCCATACATATCGCCAATAGATTTAAAACATTATAAATCACTAGGATGTGTGCACGAATAACCTTATTATTAAGATTACCCTGATTTTACCAACTGAATGCATCATGTGTAAGTATGTGTTAATTAGGGTTTGCGCTGCACACGGGACCGGATAAAGGCTTCTGTTTGCTCTGCACTCAGAGCTTTAATACGCAAAACAGCACAATCACTACCAGAATCCCTTCACTTGTGCAGCCTTCAGAGTTCTGACCCCAACCTTTAAGATTTCCGATTCTCACTTAAAATGGAAACGGAGCAGAAGTCAGAATTGGGCGATGTGCACGGGGAACGCATCCACTCAAACTGCCCTGCTATCAGAAACACATCAGGGTGACAGGCCGTACGGAAGCCTGGATCCCGAAGATCCTGATCTGTACTGAAATCGCAGTCTGGCAACATGTGCAGTCGCAAAAAAGCTCACCTTGTGCCAGCTGTACTTAGACGTCTGCCTCCTTCTCTTTGCAGGAAAGAACAGCAGGAGTGGTATTGCGTGGCCACAGAAGAGGTCCTCACTATGATCCAAACTTCCTTAAGGTAAGTACTTACACAAGCCTCCTGCATAATTAAGCCTAACTGTAACATCTGCACATGCACACACCAGCTGTTACGCTGCAAATCTCCTGGAGTAAGGAATGCAATTCCATACGCTAGGAGGTCTGGTCACATCCTTTCTGCTCGCCTAAACTCCGCAAGGTGGTGGACTAGTTAAATTTTACAGTATGGGCACGATGGTTTATAGACTTCCGTGCCGATCAGCGGTTGTACAGACCAGTGATCCACACGGGAGGCTTAAGGTTGGTGTATGGCGGCACAACTGCTGCTAAGTCCTTCCGTGACAGGGGAGTGAAGCGGGAGATAACTTCCTTCTTACGTGCGGACTATCAGACCTCCGTATGAGCAGAGGTCTCTATCCAGACAAAGAAAAAGGTAAAAATAGAAAGAAAAAAGGAGAAATAATGTTAGCGCTGCCTCCGCTATGAGGCCTGGCAATGCCTGGTTCCACCCCAGAGAGGGGTCTGGCACAAATGAATGCCTATCCAGTAGCCAACCCTCGGGACAGACTCATTTCCCACTGCACTATTCCCGGAGCAAGCTACATTAGTACCTTCTCCTCGCCAGATACATTCACACCATTTGTATTTCTCTTTAACTCATTTTTCTTTGCTGATGATGGAAAAAAACTTGGCATATGCTCTATGCAGGATAAAAGTGCCCTCATCAAACCTCAGTTGCCCCTAGGCACGAGCCTGCTGTGACCAATTGCAGGCAGTGCAGTCAGCTGATGTGTACTGTGAAAGCAGTGCCGTTGGATACAAATGCAAATAAATATTTGATGTGTCTATAAACAAGGCTCTTGCCCATCCATATGTTTGCTTGCCTGTCTTTACCTAAACGAGGTGATTACCTCTGCAGCTCAGCTGTGTTATTGAGACATTTCAGTGTGAAATTTGTTTTTCCTGACTGAACTTTAAGCGGAAATTTCGAGAGCCAAGTCTCTAAAGCCAAGTGGGGCTATTAAGAGATAATTACTAATTATGCTAATTTGAGAAGTTGTGCTATTTCTTTCCTTGGTCATTTTATCTATAACCCTCCCAAGAGAATGGACTCCATTCATTGTTAATAACCTTTCCCTGATCAGTGTTTGGTGGAGGACACTGCGTCCTAAACCTGAGAGAGTGTTACAGTGGATGGGAGATGAAGTCACAAATTAGAAAGCTTTCACAGGACTAATGGTTTTCATTAACTTCTCCATTGCCATACACATTTCACCTCCATTACTGCACTGATAGAGGCTTCGTTTAGTGAATCATATTCAAATTGAACTTCTTTCTACTCTTGAGATTTCATTAGCTGGCTGTGGCTCTTGGGCTAAATCTGAGATTCATATTCAGCGAATAGACATTTTTCTATTGAGTTTCTTTTGCAAATTCTAACAGTGTTTGGGCCAGATCCAGAGCTACGTTTCCATTACGTTTAAAGACGTAGCGTATTTACGCTAGAGTATTTACTATGCACTCCCCTCGCTCGTATGTATTTTGGCCGTTTTACGTTTGCCGAACCCTACAGGCTGCACCTAGGTAACTGCTTAAGCACACCCAGACTGCTGGATTTAAATGCCCTGCCCCCGCCTCTGAAGCGAAATTACGGGTGTCGCATGACTGGCACAGCCCCTCGTTCGTAGTTACGCAGTTTATATATATATGTATATATATATATATATATATATATATATATATATAGTGTTTGTGTGTGTCCGTCCAACTGCAGTAGTTTGTTATCCCATCATGGTCACTCTGATAAATCTGTCCCTCTACAGAGACTTTTATCAGAGTCGCAGAGTGGGACCAAAGAAACATTGAAAAATAGAAGCTGATGGCAGATAAGAGCCCCTTGGCCCATCCAATCTGCCCAATTTTTATTTTTATTTTACACCACACTGACCCTTTTTGACCCTCAACTTTGTTTAAGATTTAGGATATTCTTATCTTTATCCCAAGCATGTTCACATTGTTTTATTTTGTATTTTGTTAGCCTCTACCCCCTTAGATGGAAGACTATTCAACTTATCGCATATGCCTTTACTATTTTCCTTACATTTAATAAATGCAGCCAGTAGGCTTGAACTCTTATTGATTTTGTCCTGTCGGCATAAAAAAAGTATCTGAGATTTTATTTTATCTAGTATTAACACATGAACATCTTCAGCAAGGTTGGATGAGTTTAGTCCTGGCCCTGGGGGTGTTGCAGGGATTTTCTGAAGGGTTGTAACCTAAATCGATTAATGTTTCTAATCTTCAGTTAGACAAGTCAAGAAGAATTGAGAAGGGAGATAATTATGGCACATCTTTTTTTCCTATCCAGAAAAGAAATACTCTCATTTTGTTTTTTCAATAAATCATTTATTAATAATAAATATCATTACAATTTACGCCAAGCCCTAAGTACCGTATTTCCCCATGTATAAGACGCTCCCTTGTATAAGACGCACCCCATTTTTAGAACTTAAATTTAAAAAAAAACTATTTTAAATGTATTTTTTTATTTATTATTTTTAGCATTAATTAACTAAAAAATGGGGGCATCTTATACAAGGGATCATGGAATTTAAGACTGAACTTACCTTTTCAGTCCCTTCAGCAGTTTTAGGCTCTCTCCCCCGCAGCTCTGACTCCGGCTGGCTCCTTGGCGGTGCGCGCTGTACACTGACGCTGTGTGACCTGAGGTCATGCAACGTCAGTGTAAAGCGCGCACCGCCAGGGAGCCAGCCGGAGTCAGAGCTGTGGGTGAGAGAGCCTGAAACTGCCGGAGGGACCGCCGGAGGGACTGAAAAGGAAAGTTCAGTCTTACATCCCCTGTATAAGACGCACCTGGTTTTTAGACCTATTTTTGGTCTAAAAAAAGGTGCGTCTTATACATGGGGAAATACGGTATATCAGATATTGCAGCAACTAACTTGAAAGCTGACACTCTAAAAACTTTTAAGATCTGCTTAAGACTGGCTAAAGACTGCGGACCTGACCCTGTGTTTTTTAACTGCAAGCTACTAAAAATGCACACGCTTTATTTATGGTCCCATCAGTAGCAACTCTGACTAGGTAAAACTGCCAATAAATACACCTTTGAAATATGCAAATGGAAAGGTATAGGCAAATAGGGGAACCACTTTCTGTGCAGTGAAAGTGCAGAACAGCTATTGAAAATGCTTCCTACATGCTCTAGCTTAACTTGAATTGATATGAGCAACCACCATATTTTGTGTGTTTGTTTTAAAGCGTGCCTGGGATAGCAGCTGACAGGGGGTGCTTTGTCGGTGTGGCTGTTTTGGAGACTTGGGAACCTCTGCTGGAGGTGAGCTCTCAATTTAAAAATACACAATATATGACCCAAAGTTGAGACTCAGACAATATTAGAGTTAGGACCACCAAATAGAGATGGTTTGTAAGTGGCTGGTGGCTTATCATATATCTGCAAATGTATGTAACAAATTCTCTGACTTTTATTTTAAAGAAAGAATGTTATGGTTTGTTGCTGGGTAATTGCAAGAGTGCTGGGGTGTCTATTTTGTATCTGTAGATTTCCCCATACCTTGCAGCAACTGCACTATATTAACTTATACATTTCTGTAACTCTTGATAGGACGCATGCAGTTGGAATAGGGGACTTGCGCATCCAACACTGGATCAGCTCCAAACCTTTAATCTTTTATATGCCTTGCCAATGCATTCATTTGACTTTAGACCAGCAATCTACAGAAACACTACTTCCATTCTCACATTCATATATCATGTAATCTGTTTGTTGTGGCTTATGTATTTTTATTTTTTTTCCATTTAAATCCCATGTTGGTCAAATCCCCCAACAACCTCCACCTGCAGGAAAAAAGAGAAAGCTATCAAAATAATGCCTTAGCTTTTATCTGATTAATCTGCATTCGTGCTGTATAAATTTTATTATAATTCAATCTGCATTATTAGGCAAAGTAATTCAATCTGCATTATTGGGGAACGTTTAAGACACAAGCTGTCATTATGTCTCACAATAGTCCCTTCATACAGCTGGACAGATTTATATTGTTAATCTTATCGTTTTGATTACAGATATTTTTTATGTGTTGCTCAGTTGAAAATCAGCTCAACCTGTTTGGTGATGGCCAATGTCTATATTCTGCGTCCAGTCAGTATAATCCTTAATGCAATGCACTGCCAGATGTATTCCTAGTACTGTATATTACAACGAGCCTTTGTGTGGAAGTGCAAATTGCAGAGGTTTTGCAGAGCACTAGTAAAGTGTTAATGCTCTACACTGTGGTGTTAATATATGCAAGGAATAGTTACACACTAGTGTCTTCTCTTAAGCGGCCCATACACTGGAGCGATCATTGGTCCGATCATCCAATTATCAGCTGATCAGCCCGAAAATTGTATCTTATGGCAAGAGATACAGGTCTGGATTCACAGTAACGTAGTTTTCGTCTTACATACATTGTTTTAAGAATGGAGCTACTGTGCATACGTAGTAGCTTATTTACGCTATCTACGTATCAGTTCTGTACGTACGGTATTTAGACCACGCTTAAGCAATCTACGTATAGAAATGGTACGTAAATAGCGTAAATATACATGCGTAGTAGCTCCATTCTTAAAACAACGTATGTAAGACAAAATCTACGTAACTGTGACTCCGGACCACAGAGCTTTCATTGCTATATTACTGCTATACATGGAGGTCATGCACTGTAGTCAGCCATGTACTGTGCTCTGGCCACACACTACGCTTTACTCTTTAAACTTCCAGCTTTGGACACACCTTTGCTACTTGAGATGCATTGGCTCTTACAATATCACTGATGTCCCCATGACCATGCCGATTCATGAGTAGACAACAGTGCCAATTTACCAGCAGGTCTAAGATCGTCATCTCTCCTAACCATCTGCAGACACTGGACCGGATCCAGACTCCTGCACGCTTTCCATACATCCATTCCATACAGGAGGCTTTCCGTCTGACAGTGAGAGGGGAGTGCACGCCCCCTGTCACTCCCCTCTCTCGTACAGCCTGCCTTAACTAAAGGGAGTGTGGGATAAGCACTGTACAATTACCATGCTTCCACCCGCGGAGGGTAAGCACAGCCCACTTCCTAGGAAATGGCATCGCACGGAACGTAACACTAGCGCAGCATCCAGAGGGCGCATCCTGTCAAATCATGCCACTTATGCACCTTGCGTTAGGCCTCTGAGGTATAGATCTGGTCCATAGATTCAAATGACAAAATACTAATATAATATAGAAAATACTAATAACCCAGGACCTGATCCAGATTTACGTGTGATTTCTGCATGCATGCACTTCCATGAGACTCCTCTCTTGCGTGTGGACTTTAGATGACTTTCGTGTCCATAACCCTACCTTAATTTTTACACACACTTCCCTGTGTATGCAGAATGCTCTGAAGTACAGAAGTGCCTTACCCAGCCCATACTGTCCAACCACCCACACTGCGTATAATCCAACGTACGGAGGGCTGTCATGGAACTCTAAACACATGGAAACCAGTTATGTTCCAATGCGTAACATGTGGTGCACGCATGTACAGTGCGCTCGCAAGCCCCGACTTATGCACGCAGCTTCCGTAAGTCGGCTGTCGTTATTAGTTCTGGATCTGGTCCATAATCTATCATTATAATTAATAGCAAAATGATACCAACAGATATGAACATGTAGATGTGATATTTAGTTCATCACAGTATTATCTTCTTGCATATCATTCCATACAGAAGAGGTTATGAGCATGGAACGTGTGAAGAATAGAGGCTTTGGAATTGACTCAGGGGATGTTCCCTATTGTGCCGCAGTCACCATGGTTTATAAAGATAAGGTTTGTCCATCTCTTCGGCTACTTAATTTATATCACTCCTTGGGCTATAATGCTCCAGCCCACGAATGATGGTGCTGCTTGACCAGAGTCAGGGTCAAGGAGAGGAATAGTAAGATAACTCTATCTAAAACATCCTTAATTCATGTTTGACTGACGGCCCATCATGTTATTAACTCAGCTGCAAAGAGCTTGAAATAGACTTACGGATTACACATTATGAACCGGGCGATCCTGAAATATTCAGCGATAAAATATATATTATTTTGTAGCACAAAAACAATTCAGATTTTGTTCCCTTTTTGACTAACAAAGCAAAAAAAAAAAATATTAGAACGGACTATCTGTAAATTTACTTTTCCTGCAACTATACTCTTCCTATGGAGTAAAATATCAAATACTGTACTACAGGGACCGTAATCACAGATCCGTATTTACTACGTCCGCGTTTTTACGCACGCACATAGCAAGGCAACACCCATGACATTTCCCCTAGCATGGCCGGTTTTTCGGTGACTTACGCCTCCATAGGACCTCTACGTGTGTACTTACGCACGTATGTTACTTTCGTACGTACATATTATACTAACCACGCCCTCAAAAGCCCAACTGTGGGTTAATACGGCCCACAGTTATTAATGTCCTATGAAAGTTCTTATTTTTAGATGGATGTATCATCGGTCAATAAAGTGAACTCAGGGCAGATATCCCAGTATGAGGGACTGGAATCAGGCTTCCGATCGTGTCTGGAGCTCTGAGCGGACCTGCATTAACAGCGGGCCGATGAGCAGGGAATGTCTGTCTCCCTCCAGGCCGGGACAACAGTCATGGCTGTCTTCCCTAATGGTGGCCAAGGCTCTGAGCACAGCGCAAGTAGTCTTGCGCATGGAGTCAAAACTGGTTGACAAAACCCTAAATCTTCTGATCCCCCACACTTATAAAAGCAACAAATGTAAAGTCTGGATATGGCGGACCACTTGCAACTGCAACCAGCCTCACCGTCAGTTCTTATCAGAAGAAAAATATTACAACACTAGATCCCGTGAATTGTGTACAGAACGCTTGACAATGATGTTTTTCCGATGCAAGTGGTCAGAAAAAGTTCACTTTGTGAAGGTCTGGATCAGGTCCAGGGAGAAAAGAGTTTTTGAGCTCTGTGTTTTCTAACCTACTGTCAGTGGTTTCCTGGCCTCCCCTGGAGTCAGAAACTGTGGTTTGCTAAAACACTTGAGCATCTGCTGGAACAATTGGGTTGATGTGTAACTGTGATTGCACTTCACAGATGAGGTAGACGGAGATGTAACTATTCAACCCTTCACTCAGCATTCACTTGTTTTTTTTTTGTCGCCCTTTAAAAAACCAAGAAAGTGACAAAAAAAAACTCTTAACTATGCACAAATCTGATGGAACTGCTAAGAAGACTGGAAAAGGAGGATTTTGTAGCCTACTTCTTGTACATTTGTTGCCTGTATTTGTTGCTTCAAGGTCAATAGAGCGGAAAACAACAATATCAGCTTTCTCCTGACACTTGATAGTTGTGTCTCCTTACAGGGTGTGGGTCCCCGCATAGAAAATCTGATTTGCGAACTGGCTGGGATTTCGATTGCATATGTCTTACCCTAACCCTCCCCTCTCACTACCCTAACCCTCCCTTCCTGGCAGCCTGACCCTAACCCTCCCCTCCTGGCAGCCTGACCCTAACCCTCCCTTAATTGCAGCCTGACCCTAACTCTCCCTCCCCTGCAGCCTCACCCTAACCCTCCCTTCCTTGCAGCCTGACCCTAACCCTGCCTTAATTGCAGCCTGACCCTAACCCTCCCTCCAATGCAGCCTGACCCTAACCCTCCCTACCCAGCACAAATAATTTACTCACCTGTCCCTGGTCTGGCGATCAGCGGCGGAGGTGCAGCGGGTGGATTTCGCGCATTGCGAAAGTGAATGGGTGAAGTATGCCGAACAGTATACTCACCCATTCATTAAAAAAAAAGGAACTTTCGGATGTCCCATTTTCGGCAATAAGATTTTCTTAGCGGGGAGTGTAACAGCTCCATACACACTACTGCAGCTAATCAGGAGAGGTGAGCGCTGACTCTCACATGCTGCAGAACCACAACATGTGCACACCACAGGAGGGTTATAAAAGGCAAACGTGCTAGAAACACAACACAGCTGTATCTTTTCGGGGTCTCCCATAAGAGGATATAAATAGGGGCCCATAAATGACAGGACTCATTAGCCGGCAGGGCACCGAGGAGAGAGAAGTATCACGCATGGGCAAGCAAGAAGAAGATGAAGAAGCGGAGTCACAAACGTCGCCTAGCAACACAGATGACATCGGAACAGTGAGTATGATTAATATTGTATTTAATTGTATTTATTTCTTTAAGGAAAAATAATGAATTTAACAAATATTAACATTGTACATTGACCGCTATTTTTGACCGCTATTTTTCAAGGATACCATTGGCTATGATAATTTAAGCAAATGTAAAAACAGCGATTTAGGAGGGGCAGCTTTTTGCCATTTTTCTGCAGAATACCCTTTAGTAAATACAGCGATTTAATAATCGCTGGAAAATCGACAAATAAACAACAATTTTTACAAATCAGCCCTAAGACTCCCTTCCCCACAGCTTATAACCCTAAGACTCCCTTTCCCGCAGCCTATAACTCTAAGACTCCCTTCTCCACAGCCTATAAGCCTAACACTCCCTTTCCCGCAGCCTGATCCTAGGGGCGAGATTTACTAAGCTGCGGAAAAGGAAAAGCGGGGATGTTGCCCAAGGCAACCAATCAGATTCTTGCCGATATTTTTTTCTGGCCCTAAGACTCCCTTCCCCACAGCCTGACCCTAGGACTCCTTACCCTGCAGCCTAACCCTAAGACTCTCTTCCCCACAGCCTGACCCTAGGACTTCCCTTAAAAACTAACCTCCTGTCTGGTGCATCGTGTCTGCGGCAGATGTGTGACTGGTATTCTATTTGGTGCACCGGGGTGCTGGGTTTCAGAAAGCCAATGAATAGAAAAATAAATCTGGCATACTTACCCATTCATTAGGAAAAAAGTCTAATTAGGTATATTTTCATAATACAGACAGCCGAAAATGAGATTTCTGCTGTCTGTGTTTCAGAAATATAATTTTTCTTCTGGAAAACGAGTCCTGTTTGCAGAAACCGTAAGCACTAATTCCACTGTTATTTATTAACAGGTTTTTATGTAGAACTCTACAGAGAATATTTCACATCAGTCCATGTCCCATTGGAGCTACATACCAATGTCCCTAACACATACACAGATTATAGATAATTTATTAAGCAATTAACCTAACAGCATGGTTTTGTAGTGTGAGAGGAAACTGGAGCACCCAGAGAACATGCAAACTCCACACAGATAAGGCCTTGTCCGGGAATCAAACTCATGACCTCAGCGCTATTAGACACAAGTGCTACTCACTGAGCCACCATGCTGCGCTATACATTATAGTGAACTTACGTTTATATAGTCTGTGAAAGTAGCTGCATTGTGCTTGGCTATACTGAGTACTTACACATTCTGTCATACTTGCTTAGGGTTCCAGAGCTGCCCCTGCATCAGTGACTGGATTCTACACATTACTTGTGGGCGATCAGGAGGTGTTTGCTTTACATTTGACTCTGACTCAGGCCCAGAGATTACTTCCTCAATACTACTGTCCCCCATAATGCTCCTAATAGCGTGTCTGCATAAAGGAGTTCAGAGGATTGCAAGTAAAAGTACAGAGTGACGCATTCCCCGATCAGTGGCTGAGAGCAGTGACTCGTGGCTTTGGCCAAGAAGCAGAAGGATGCATGTGGTCAGGAAACCCTTCTAATGGTAACATGTGGGATAAAATGATAATAATTTAAAGAAAAACTACTTTCATTGTTCACTTGCTACAAGACATAGGGTCATATTCACAGATCCGGTTTTTAAAAGTACGCAATTATACGCACGCACGTAGCAAGTCAACACCCACAACACTCCCCTTCCACAGCCGTGCAATTGTAGACATATGACACCATAGACCACATCTGTACTTTACATCTGTACTTACGTGCGTATATGTCTTCCTTGTGTGCAATTCTTTATAACATTGGGCTGGATCCAGACTTAAGTAAGTGCTTGAAATGAGTTACTCCTGGGCTAAACCATGTTAATTGCAGGGGAGTCATATTTCATCTGTTGCAAACAGTATTAGAGTTGAGAGGTGATGTTTCCTATCCCAAGTCTAAATAACAGTGTGATAGTAAAGCTGGTCAGGAGCTGTGTGCAGTAAGCAATTCAAAGATATATCCCTGCATGCAAAGAATACAAGTAACTTGACTCCCACTGAAATCAACATGGTTTAGCCCAGGAGTAACTAAGTTCAA